>CAXIQD010000402.1:0-39000 GCA_964030785.1 Siderastrea siderea | reverse complement strand
CAGAAAACAAAACACGCGAGTGCAATTTCTTGCAATTGAAAAATGACGCACCGGAAGCCACTTTCGCGATTTTCTCCTTAACTAATCTTGCGAGAAAAGAGAGACCTCTTGGAGTCCAATGCGGGACTTTCATCCGAGTATCGTATCAGGGCAGGTCTTTCAAGGTATAAGAAGGTTACTGCTGAGGGTAACCAGATCGATAGAAGAGTCTGGACTGAAATAGATGTTTACTGTTTTGATATGAAAAATAGGCAAGACTTTAGAGGCTTGGGTAGGTTACGACAAAACTAAATGAAGGCAAGCTCAAACCCCGACTGGAGAGTTTAATCACATCCTAGGCTAAGGATAGCCTCTCTACAATTTTAACGGAGGGCTAGTACAACGGAAAAAGTTTTATGCCAGATATAATTAACAAGGTTTCAACTAGTAGAAAAACTTTTTAGTCCTACTTGTAAAAAAAATTGTGGCAATTAAATTTCCCTTAATCGTTTTCCATTGTACTATAGCCCTGCATTGTAGATTTTTATCGACTTGTGGAGTGAAGTCCAATGCGAGTATCTTTTGTGATAAAGAAAAAACCCAGATTCTGAAAGGGAAAGAAAGAAGTACCTTGTTTAGTACTGTGTCGAGTGATCCCTTGCATTTAAAGCACCCACGTCGTGGGAATCTCTACGTTTTTGGTTCAAAACTGTACTGAATTAAGTTAAGCACCTTTTCTTTCGCAGTCGAAATCTCAGCGAAATGCTCCAAGGATAGCAAACGGGGGGATAGGGGGGGCTACTCCCTATAGGGAGCTATATGGGAAAGCTCCGCCCGAAAGGGGTGCCTTTTTAAAGGGTAGTCACAAAATCCGCTACAAAGTGGGATAGATGGCTGCTAAACTAGGCATACGAAAAGGTGCCAGATTTTGGCAGAAATGACAACGCAGAACACACAAAAGCTTGCACCCTTTGAGCAACTAAACCAGAACAACTGAAATTCTATTGCTTTGGCTTATCCTTGAGGTATAAGGAAGGGGTGCAATTTTGGTAAATTTACCACATTAAAGGGCAAGGGTTTGAACCTCTGGGTGGAGCCTCCCCCGTATAAAACTTTATTGAGTACTCCCCCCCCTCCCCGGGAAACCAAAGCAAGACAAGACGGGGTGAGAACGTGTGTGGCGCTACAGTGTTGCGTGATTCATTTTAAAGTCTGTCTGCAAAGTCAAGAGCATCAACTCGTATTTCACAATGTGGATCAATTGAGGTACAGTTCTCGCTCATACTCGCGACAGACTTCGGCGATTAGTCCTGATCAAACGTGGAAGTATAAATGACCTGAGAGTAGTGGCAAACGGTGCGTGGACTAGCCATGTCTATGCTTCGTTGGACTTTCTTTTTCCTTCTTGGAATCCTTCTTTTCAAGGCATTCTCGGCGCGTAAGTATAAATGCACATTTTCTCTAGAAAACCCTAGAAACGCAGGCATATTTTCTCGCTTTCTTGCAAAGATACACGTTGTTTGAATCCTCCAAAAAAGCCTTGGAATTAAAATCTGTTACCTCAACTCATCCAACACTACACCTCGTGTGCAGAGCATTTTAGAGTGTTGAATATCTCTGTCAGAACTTTCAAACGACAAAACTGATATGTGCAAGATCTACTGGCAGTGGTCTGGAAGTGTGCAGAATCCACTTCTCGACACTGCAAAACTGCAAAGTCATAGTTTACAGCAAACTGTAAACTATGACTGGTTGGTTTTGCAAATGTTTTCATCTTCATTCGACAATTTTGCACGGGAGGGGGGGGTGGGAGTACTTGGCTCAATTTTTGCGGGGTATGTGCCGCTGGCCTCTCCTAACCCCTACCCCATTATAGTCTATTCTGTAGCTAATTATAGACCTCATGTTAGTCACTCTTGGGCAAATATACCCCAAATCCCTACTTGCCGGAATTTACTGACCCCTGAAATCCCGCAAATTTGTGACCCCATTCTAGTAACTCTATTAGCTCCTATTGAAAATGCAACCCCATTGTAGTTAATCCAGTCGTGAAAATGCGACCCCATCTAGCGGCATATCCCCATTAGCCTATTAGTAGGAAGGACACCCCCCCCCCGGGCAATTTTGGTTAAAATAACAATAACAGTGAACAAAATGGTATTTTATAGAATGCTGTTATAAAAAAGACATTGTTCTTGACAGTATCGATCAAGTAATAATTTTGAAAATATATGTCTTTTGGTGCTACGAAACACAAACCTGGAGGTTTTAAAACGAAAACTACTGAAAATACTAAACGACCACTGTTACTAGTGTAGAACCGCAACTGTTGTGTTACAGTGTTGAGTGGATCATTAATAGAAAGTGTCATCACTAGAGTCTGAAAGTCAAGGACACTAACTCGTGTTACACAGTGGTCCATTGAGTCCACTTCTCGCTCGCTTGCACACGCGACAGACTCACGGCTTTTCATTTAGTTTCGCTCAAACTTAAAGGTATAAATGATCGGAGAGTAGTGTTGTTGTTAGGGTACCCAGCGTAGGATACTGGAGTAAGCATGTCTATGTATCGTTGGCCTTATTTGCTTCTTTTAAGCATCCTTCTTTTCAAGACATCCTTTGCGCGTAAGTACCTAATCATGGTTATAAATGCATTTTGTTTACACGGGTTTATATAGCCCAGTAACGTAAGCGAAAGAGATTATGAAATGGGGTGGAGTTAAGAAGAGAAGGACAAGTGGAAAGAATTGCCCCTAAGAATCAAAAACATTTGTAAATAACACATTTCAGATTTAGCTAGTGCTATTAATGTTTAGCGCTTGAGCGGAGCAAACAAAGGCAATACTATGAAATGCTCAAAATAATGCTACGGTTGAGCTGTGGAATTGGATTTTAATAATGCATATGCCAGTAGATCTATTTAACCTGCATTTTTGTGTTCTTTGGAGAGAATCAGGCGGTTTGTCGGGCCAAGGTTTGTATTTTCACCAAGTCATGATTTTATCCTATTCTGGCCAGACGAAGAAATACCCGTGGCGACACGAAATATCTCCGTCGATCCAAAATAATATGTCATTCGTTTCTTATCGCTGTCGATGTTTCCACACGGCTAGCTATTCTGGCTTATTATGCCTTTAAAGGAAAATTATTTTCGTATACAAAACTTTCGATCAACCTACCTGGGTATTGTTTTCGTTTTAATATTCCTCCATCGTGAATTGACGGAAGTCACCTTCGATGAGTATCGCGTGTCTGTGCAGCGTTATGGTGATTTTGGCGCGAAATTGTATTTCCAGGGGTTTTTTGTCTTCTTGAAGCAATGTCTTTGATTGGGTCTGGCGGTAATTTTGGTAAAGACAACAACGAGGAGTGAATGTCCTAAACTGTCATGAAAATGAAGCCGGTGACCTGAATTCGTAGGGAATCAGGACAGAAGGCATCGCTTTTGATTGGCTAATTTCCGATTTGTATATGGTTTTAAAATATGTAAACTTCACACACCAAAAACTTATCACATATATAGCTACGTTCATATACGTCCATAATTACGAAGAAACTCCAGAAAAGGGTATCTAATTTATTTCCATGCGTTAAATGTCGCTGATACGTGAAGATTGCATGCCTTCATTTTCTCGATAATTCGCACCCGTCAGAGCGATTTCGAGTGTCTGAGATTGAACAATTTTGATACGTTGAGCAAAAGATACTACTCCTATGGCCCGTTTCTCGAAAGTCCCGATAACTTTTCGGGCCCGGTAATCAAAATCTATAGCTTTAGCCCGCAAACCAGCTCGACTTGTTTAGTCAACGTACAATTTTACTGCTTAGCTTTAAAAACCAACAAAAGTTGAATCTTTCAAAGAGCTTTCCGGGCCCGAAAAGTTTTCGAGACGTTCGAGAAACGGCTGGTTTGAGTTTATTAGCGTTTTATTGGGGTTCGAGATGCTAAGATTCTTTTCAGCCATAAAGTCCTGTTTAGCCATAAAGTCCTTTTTGCAGAACTGTCAACATAATGTCATTTGTCTTCAATCCACTATCTTACCACCATTCTGTATTTGTTGTGTTTTGCCTTGTCACTTTGTTTGTTTGTTTGTTTGATTGTTTTCTACAATAATGTATGATTTCTCGTTCCCTGATTCAGAGTTGACCTACTTGTATTTAAATCATTCTGCCTTTTAGAATCGACAGTACGGCCAAAATCAATATCCCGCCTCCAGCAGCCAGCAACAAAATACCCTACAGTAAAGAATGATTCTGTTTAAAGATTTTCCCTTGCGAATTAATTGGTAATTGGCGAATTATTGTGGTCGGTCTTCTAATAACAAACTCTTTAAGACAGCACATATCTCCCCTCCCCCCCCCCCCCCCTTCCTCCACACACACATTTTTTCCCGCGAGTTTCAGAAAAGTTATTGCCCTGTTCCAGCAACACTTTTGAATGGTTGTCTCAGGGGAAAATGTTAGGAATGATTGTGCAAGTCACCTGATTACACTAACCTCTGTATTTTTTTTACCTCGTCAGAATCTTTCCAAACAACGGTAAGAATATTGCGTTATTGTTTAGTTGACCTTATTTTGACCATTCTTGAGGAGTAAGACAACCAAGCCTTTAAAAGGGAAAAACCCTGGGATGGAATTTGTGGCTCACAGACAGACAATCTTGGTGGAAAGGGGAAAGAAGCAATTACAACCAAAGAAAATTGTGGCGAGGCCAGGGGGAGTTCACAGGATGGAAAAGATCCTGGGCCCTATTTTATATAAATGTAGCCCCGAAATCCATTTGAATTAAAAACTCATCTTGGGCGGGATGTCTGAATACAAGAAACTTACCTAATTCTCCTCGCACGGACTTCTCACCCCTCCCAAACATCGCTTCCCAGGACGTACTTTAATTAAAGCGCCTATTACGCAGGCTAAGTTCTGTCTGTTGCAACATAAAAAACTGTAACCGAAGATTTTTGCCTCATTGTGCACAAGCTACTTTGTCTAATTTCTTCGGTTTTACTCTTATGGAATATTCTGTTAATTCTATGAGCAGAGCAAGTCATGACATGACATGACGTGACACCTCCATATTCGAGCTCTTGAAAGTGGTGCGACAGATGATTTAAGCTGATTGCGAGCAAAAAAAGCTTTTCGTACCAGTCAAAGAGTGTCGCAGGAATGGCGGGTGTTTGGTGATTAGAGTGTTTCTTGCAAATATCTGCACCGTTTTCTTTCAAAGGCCTTTTTTAAGTTGCCACTCAACGCCTCCCACTGAGCGTGCCACGCAACAGTTAGTATCCCTTTTTCTCTCCCCGGCCTACTTTCTCTCTTTATCGATGACTATTTTCCTTGTCAACCAAATTAACTAAATTGTTTTTGTTTTGTAGGTTATTGGTGCACCGGGAGATCCTGGTTCTCCAGGGCCTAAGGTCAGTAATGCATGAAGAACTTGTGTCTAGAACTTCGTAACGTTCCCTAGATAAGGGATTTTTTGGCAAGCTTTTTTGAATTTCACGAGTAGATGAATGACTAAACGAGAATGAAAGAATGAATAAAAGGTCTAAGAAGACAAACTGGAGAAAGACGGACGGACGGACCGACGGACGGATTGGCGGTCGAATGAACGACCAACCTAACAGCAGCAGATAAATGGAAAAAGAAACGAAGGATCGAACGGAATTAGAAATGAATAAACAATTTGCCTTTGCATCCTAAATATCCCCTGAAATACATACTTCTCTGTTTTCATATGTTACTGTTTAAGGTAAAGGAGTCTGAGAAGACCCTTGGGATTCCTGAAAGAGTAGGAAGGTCGATGAGAGAGCATAGTTATCGAAAGTAGATAAGAGCGAATGAGAGTCGATGAGCTCGTTAGAGTTGGTGTTGAGTAAAGACCTCTTAATTTTTGCAGATTCAGACTCTTTGAGTGAACATCCAATAGTCAAGAAAGCAAAAGAACTGCAGATCAAACCGAAACGTGCAGAAATTTGACTCTCAGCGACTACGCTCCTCGTTTAGCATTGCTTTAAGCTCTTACCTGTTAGAAAATTAAGGATGATACAGTGCTTTATAAGCTAGATTCCTAAGGTAGAAATTGTGGTATTCCTTCAGCAATTTTTTCTTATTGCTTAAACTTTTGTCACAGGGTGATGCTGGACTTCAGGGAAAGCGAGGCCGCACAGGACCAGTAGGACCTCGGGTATCTTCTTTTCCTCTATCATCTCCCAATTTAGCCATCCCATTTTGAATTTTAAGGGCCTGGCTAAACTAGGAAACATTGTTGCGGAAACATTGGTGCAGACACAAATGTTTCCCAGTTTAGCCGCGCGAGAAAGATATCTTGCAGAAGCAAATTTTGCATCTCGGAAACAAGGTAATGTTTCGGAATCAAGTCAAAAACATTTTTACTTCCGAAACGTATGTTTTCCAGTTTGACCACCCAGGAAACATGTCTAGAAATAATGTTTCTGCAACAATGTTTCCTAGTTTAGCCAGACCATAGTTACTCGAGGGACTGGTTATGAAACTTTGCAAGTTTCAAAGGCCTTAACAAAGGTGCTGCAATTTATGTTGAAAGTACTACGACAGTAGACAATCTTTTGTTTTACGTTCGCACACTATGGCTGAATAACTTAACAGTGACATTCTTATTGGTTAGTTGCTCATGCAAAATTCACAACCTATTGTTGTTTGTGCACCGTCAAGGCTAAAAACGGGAACAAAAACATAAAACAAAGGACTTAGCTGAGCTTCACAACCAGATTCTTTTATTAACTATGGCCAGACCCTAAGTCCCTACCTAATAGTATTCTCTGCTATATAAGAATACGAAATTGAACACTTTCTTCATCCTTGTTACTCACTTCCTCTTTGCTTTGGTTTTGTCCTAAAACCAACTTGATAAAAAGAGTAACCAAAACAAAGAAAAGAAATTAACAAACCCATTTCGCCTCACCTGTTAGAAATAGAAACCACAAACGTTTTCATCCCTTTTAATATGCGTCATGTTCTGATTAGTTCGTTCTATTTTTGCGTCTTTAGTATGATTCACCCGGCAATTACTTTGGTTTTGGCTTCATATAATACTCAGTTGAAAACCAGTCAAACTGACAAACGTTACTTGGCCTAAAACTTCACCTTCGACGTTTAAAAACAAAATCTGTCAACCATCAAAGCTCGTCTCCCTTTCCTCCTCCAAACAATACTGGCTCTCTAGGTTATCAGGCTTTCTTTTTCATATTTTTGACAATTTTCACAGGGCGTCCAAGGAAGCAGGGGTGGGGTAGGTCAATCAGGAGATCCGGGACCCCCAGGTCCCCCAGGCACCCCAGGATCAGCCACAGGCCAAAGAGTGAGTTAATAATAATAATAATAATAATAATAATAATAATAATAATAATAATAATAATAATAACATTTCTAAAGCGCCCTTTCCCAACGGTCCAAAGGCGCTATTTACAATAAAATTATCAATTTAAAAAAGTACGCTTAAAAAGAACTGTTTTCAGCTGTCTTTTAAAAATGTCTAGCGATTCTGCATCCCTAACATGTTGTGGAAGACTGTTCCAAACAACGGCGCAGCAACAGAGAAAGCACGGCGGCCATAACTAAATGATACATCTATGCATAATACATTGTATTGGTTTGTTAGGAAACGATAGAGACTGCTGTCCAATCTCATCTCTTAGTTGAATGCCCGCTTCTTTTATGCACACGCCTGTCGAGAATCATGATAGTTCCCTGCGACAAAATAAGTCTAGGATGCGTTTACGAGTAAGAAGTTTGTTTGACAGATAAATTGGTTCAATTTTTCCCGGTCTCATCACCTGAAATACTTTATTTGGTTCATTTTGATTCATTTAAAGAAAATGGCCAAACACATGTCATTTCGCACATGAAATGACTCCCGATATCCCGTACTTTGCGTTTACTCAAACCAAAATCGATTTTCCCTGGATTAAATTGCTTCAATCGTACACATTTACTGTCATTTCACCGTCCATAACTTTGAACCTTATTTGACGAGGTGCTGTACGTTTTATTAGAACATACAAATGTGTATTGCAACATGTTTGTATTACATTACCATTTTCTCCATCTTTTTATCTCGTTTTCATTTGTTTTTTTGCTATCCATCTCCATTTTGCATTTAGAGAATACCAGGGGTGAAAGGACCATTAATCCAAGTCAGTGTGGTTCCTGATACTGGAGCTGTAAAGGTACTTCTTTTGTCGTTACTATCTTTGTTAAAATATGCAAAACAAATTGCAGGAAAGACCAATTCTCATACGGAAAATATAATACTCCATACCGATTATATCATATTTACAATGCCTATTTTCGGATAGTAACAGGTTTATTTTCTAACTATTAGCATTCTCAGTTTCTGTGAAACTTCACCTTTCTATCATAGTGCGTGCGATGGTTGTTTCTTTCTTTCTTTCTTTCTTTCTTGCGTTCAAGTTCGAAAGAGGAATCTCGGCTTCTTCTTCCTGCCAGCAGAAATTCATAAATTATTCACCCAACTTCAAAATTTTATTGAAGAGCACGCTTTCAAGGCACCAATGCGGTTTCGTTTAAATTTCTGGGTATGTTTATTTCTTATTGGATTTTCCTTTTTTTCAGCTCGGTTTACCTGGACCGTCTGGAGAACTGGGACCTAAAGGATATGAAGTGAGACACATCTGACAACAGTTGTCTTAAATATTTAAAAAATTGAACGATTATTATTTTGCAAATGAATTCCGAAAGTATTGATGACACTGGAGTGATCATTGACAGATCGAACTGAAAGGTGCGGGGAGCCCCACCGGCACCCTCCCCACCCCGCTTTTGTTCAACCTCCTGTAGCATGTTAACTCCGGGCCCCACTTTGCCTTGAAGCGTAGCATGACGACGACCTAAATGACGACTTGGCCTCATCCTGATACCAATTAAGGCCCTGTTCATATGTTAAACATGATCGTCGAATTTAATTCAGGCGAATTTAATTCGAAGGCGTTCTAGCAATTCGACGACCGTGCCACAACTAAATCGAGTTAAATTAGTCTGTAATTAAAAATTCAGCGATAAGAATAAACGTCGTCATATCGGTAGAGAGTCGAAACGTCGTTTATTCTTGTCGCTGATTTTTATTACAGAATGTTCATGAAGGAAACTTTTTATAATAAATTCGTCTGGTGAATTAGATTTGTCCATTACTTCTACCTGTGTTGGTTGAATGAATACATATCGACAGCGTATTTGTTTTAGACGTCACATTTGCGACGTGCATCAAACAAAATACATATTAATCATTTTAATACGTGAAATTTAAAGATCCCTTACTGGAAACAGCGGCGATTGGTTTAACAGCCTACTGCCCATCCAATTCCTTCTTGCTCACTCGATTTCTGGCGCGGGAATGCTTTTCAACAAAGCTGAATTCTTTCTCCGTTAATAGTTTACGCTTCCATGCTTTTGAATAATGATTGTTTTTTACATGTCCGAAGAATTAAACTCGCTTTCTAAAAGAGACTGCAGATTAACCTCGACCTGGCCTGCATAGCAAGCGTTTCTATATCCCTTTATGGAAGTTTGGCGCATTTTCGTCTTTTGGCAACGCGAGAATTGAGGCCCCCTAACGAGCGTAAAGGGCTACAGAAACGCCTGCTACGCTGGCTAACTTCGACCAATCAACGAATTCAATCAACGACCCTTTCCCCTTAAACATAACTATACTCTTAGTTCGTTACTGTTATACAAAAGTTTGTGATGAATGTTGTAAAGAAAATTGCCTACTTGAAAAAAATTATATGTATTGGACGCATTTTCAATACGGCGATGGTAACGTGGATCGAATTTAAAATTTAAGTAAGCGTGCTTCCTGATAAAATTGTTGAATATATTCCAGACTGGTTTTTGTAGTAATGAAACATGTCATTTTGCTTGGACCATCCAATTCCACACTCCTATTTTGATTCCATGTAATTGCTTTCATTTAATTGTTATTTGCAGGGAGGGTTTGGTTTTCCAGGAAAGGAAGGAAGTGTCGGAGACCGTGGAGTGCCGGTATGCCACCATCATATCTATATAGGTGTAGTTGTTTCGGTCACGAAATACGCATTAAAATAGTTCTGAGCAGCAAATAGTATCACTGGCCCGTACCGCTAATAGGTGCTGTTTATTGCTGGTTTCAATAAACACAGACTCAAAAGTTAGAAGAGCATTACAGAGCTTAATGGTATTGCTTCTGACCATATTTTCTCATTTCTAGGGATACAAGGGACCTCCCGGTATGCATGGAGAGCCTGGATCAGATGGACCAGATGTAAGTTACAATGAGATCCCTGCACGTACTTAGTTGCATTAGAAGACTAAGAATTTTTAATGGAGGTTAGCTTTTACAAGAAAGACTGAAAAGCTATGCTATGAGTCCCCGACGATCCGAACGTTGTCCACCTTCGTGGATATCGGCCGGATAATCTAAGCAAAGAGCCCAGCGAGAACCGTGAAGTGTTGGACCACTTGCGTTGTTCACTCCATATGTCATGTTGTTTTCAAGAAGGCTATTTTGTTTAAGACGAAGTAATAAAGGAAACGTACCCTTTTCCGGCCAGAACGTCATGCTAGCCCACATATAAGGCACTAATGTGAAGGTAAGTGAGTACAAGTGAAGGGAAGTGAGTACAAATGAAGGAAAGTGAATACAAATGAAGGAAAGTGAGTACAAATGAAGGAAAGTGAGTACAAGTGAAGGAAAGTGTGTGTTAGTGGAGGTAGGTGCGTTAATCAGTTGGTGAATATATTCAGATAGGATTGTAATGTTATTAGTGCCTTATATGTGGGCTAGCATGACGTTCTTGCCCCTTTTCACTTTAAGGGTCCCACAGGTTCAAAAGGAAGGCCAGGTCCACCGGGATTTGAAGGGCCAAGGGTGAGTTATTCTTTCGCTTCTCTTGTGTGTGGTGTAATTGTATTACTACCTTTGCACTGAACAACAAGCGTTTAAAAACATAAAAAGGAAAACAGCAACAGGTTTAGGTGGTGAAAGAGTAGAAGACGACCTTGCATTGCTGTCCATGACCATAATACAAAAACAAACACAACTTTGCTGAACTATTCACAGTTAATAACTGAAGAACTCAATATATATAAGCGATTAATTGTAACTAAAAGAACTGCAGGATTTTTGTCCTTTTGTCAGGGTGGAATGGGCGATGCAGGTCCAATGGGTAAAATAGGGCCTCTTGGCCGGCAGGGTCGAGACGGAGTACCCGGTCCAGTTGGACAACGAGGACAAGATGGTGATCAGGTATGATGAACCTTTGTTTTTCCCCGGGTCAAACCTTATGGGGCGAAATCCTAAAGTGTGACCATTAAAATGAAAGCTACTCAGCAGTACTTTCCTGTGGTGCTGTTTATTATGCTGTACACGGTCTTTCAAACTTTTAAGTCAGTGGATGAAATCCTAAAGTGTGACCATTCAAATGAAAGCTAATGAGCAGTACTTTCCTGTGGTGCTTTTTTCATACTGTACAAGTTAATTCTAACTATTCAGTCAGTAGATAAAATCCTTAAGTGTGCCCATTCAAGTGAAAGCCATTGAGCAGTTTTTTTTTTCTGTGAGACCTTTTTTTGTGCTGCACAATAAAGATGGCTAAGATTCAGTATTAGGTCAATTGATGATATCCAAGGCTCACTGTGACTGATCAACTGAAAGCTGTAACATTCAACGATGTTTCCCACGTCGCCATTTTGTGTTTTGACTTTAGTTCTCTTCTTAATGACTCTTTTATCTTTGACAGGGAGCTGTAGGATCTGCAGGAAAACCCGGCATGGATGGACAACCTGTAAGTGTGAAATTCTCTGAAAGAACTGAAAACCTGACAAGGATCTGCAAGCAAGACTACCATGACAAAAGGTGTTGCAATTCATGTTGGAATCACCACAACTGCGCAGCACAATATGGCTATTTGGCTCATAATAAACTCACTATAGCTAACTAAAAGGGAACGTTTCTATTGTTAGGTTGTTTCTATGCATTTCAAAACCTGTTGAAATGACTGTAGCTTCCTGGGCTGGGGAGCTATATAGAGAAAAGTTTGTCGGGCTTAAAAAAATTCCTTTTTTTTTACATAAAGTGAAATCTGAAGCACATCAATCGTTGATTGTAGGTACACTTGTTTGTTTCAGGGTATGAATGGAATTTCTGGTCTTACTGGACGTCAAGGATATCCTGGTCCTCAAGTAAGAACACTCTTTCTTTGTGCTTTGTGGTTGTCGTTTCTGCCCCTTTGTGCGTTTTTATGTCTGACTGTTTGTCTGTCTGTCTGTTTTGTCTGTTTTCTCTGTTTCTTGTCTTATCAGATTCTGTGTAAACGTTTAGGTAGCAATTTATCAGGACTGCTTGTTTATTTTGTTTGTCTTGATAAGGACTGAACTAAACTCTTTGGTTTGTTTTAGGGTCCGGAAGGGAAAGAGGGACCAGTCGGTTCTGCTGGGCCTCAGGTATATTCGTTGGCACTTTTATCTTAAGATTCTTAGGAAACAGACCACGTCCTCGAGCTCTTTAAAACCAACCAAGCCTCGGTTGCACTCACGAGCAGTGACCTTAGCATTATGATTTTACTGTTCAAGCACCCGCGCTTTAATTCGAAAAGAAGGGCAAGTGTTCTTAGCGAGCAAACAGATCCCTCCAGTGGCATGGTGATAATTAACTCGTTGGCTAAGTCTTGGCAAAAATTCTCACAGCGTGGCTGACAACAAAAAGTTTTTATTTGGCAATGGTAATTTACACCCGCCCACTCATCTTAACAGTTCATTTTAACGAAGTTCCTAAGAGTTAGGAATTAGTCCTTGGTTATCGCTCTTGCAAGGTCGGATGAATTAACAATAGAAAGGGGGAATTGCACATCCAAGTTCCAATTCTTCCATTGTAACAAAGGTGATGAACTAAACTACATCTTTAAAATATCGTAGGGTATTAAAGGCGCGACAGGGGGCCCCGGAGCACCCGGGCCGCCAGGAATTAAGGGGAGTCCAGGACAAAATGGAGACGTGGGCCCAATGGGAGATGTCGGACCTCCTGGTGAAACTGGAGCTGTAGGACTCCCAGGGGAAGACGGATCTTTAGGTTTAATGGGTGTGGCTGGTAAACAAGGAGAAAATGGAGGGGTGGTAAGTAAGATGCTGCCTTGTGACATGTTTGTACTCGGCTATCTTTTTTTAGTATAACGCAATAAAAAAGAGATTCATTCCTTTGTAAAAACATATTCGGATTTAACCTCTGAAGTGTTATTCGTTACTGTGACATTAAATGTGAAGGCGATAAGTCACAGATCTTTTTTTGTTTATATTATAAAGCAGCGTCGAAGGTTTATGCAATTTGTTTTAGGGAGATTCAGGGGAAGGAGGACCAACTGGAGGACAAGGACCTGTGGGACCTATTGTAAGTCAACGTAAAATAACTTTTAATGAATCTCTACCTCCTAATACCCAAGGGACCTGATTTTATCCTGCATTTTTATATATTGGCCGTTTTTATGCTAGAGACGTTAATATCGTCTAAGACGTTATTATCGTCTCGAGACGACATTAACGTCTAGTATAAAAACGGTATATAAGTCAGACGACTTAATCGTCTGACGATATTAACGTCTTCTGTTAAGTGCGACTGAACGTCGAACTTAACAGACGACTTTAACGTCTGAGACGTTAAAGTCGTCTAGTATAAAAACGAGACGACCTTATCTGGGACGAATTTAACCCTAAAGCGCTTTATCGTTCCAATTTAGTTAGCCGTTTCTCCACCACGAAGAATCCCTCCGTTCATCTCCACTTCTTTCCTTCCTTTCTCTTTTGTTGGCCACGACGCACAAGCCAAGTGCTTCTTCCAAAAACCGCTTTCTTGACTGATTTAGCCTTTTTAAAAAACATTTGCGTTTCCATGTCTTTTATTTTTCGACGACGTCGAGAAACAAGCCTTCAGAAGCTGCGAAGCAGATAAGCAAAGTCTCCGCCATGTTTACATGCAGATGGATTTGTTGTTTTGCACACTTTTGATTTGATTTGCCGCCGAGTTTAGTCGCGTCTAGTATCTTCCAAGAATAGAACCCAGTCCTTTTTTTAGAAAATCTTGGTTTTTTTCTACTTGTTCGTCTACTTTAATACGTCCCGTTTTTATACCAGACGACATTAACGTCTGAGACGTTAAATACGTCTAGACGACTTTAACGTCTCTAGCATAAAAACGGCCATTCTTGGTATGTATGGACTTTATGTTTGTATGATTTGATCTGTCCTGGACATCCTCGAGGTCAGCAAAGATGATCGTTTGACCCCAGGAGGGCAAGCAACTAGTAAAAAATGGACGCTGCTGAGTGATCAAAATTTGTGAACGAAATCGACGGACGCAAATTTTGCGCCTGCGATTAATGTTTCCTGGGCTCACAGGCGGAGAAGTATTTAGGAAAACAGCAATGTTTCTGCAGCAATTTCCCCGATTGCAGGGGCATCAACGCCCGAGCTTCTCTTTTATGTACACTTGAATCTCTCGACCATTGTTGTAAGCAACATCTCCTTTTGAGATAAAAAGCAAAAATATATGGTTTTAGATTCTTTGTCGTAAGCGACTGATTTAAGTAAGCGACTAGCTTGATTGAAAGGTTGAAAATCCCACAATGAACATTTTTTTGGTTGTTTAATTGTATTGGAATTTTTTTGGTTGTTTAATTGCATTTGATTTTTCGAGTTCTTTTTTCGACAGGGTGCACCGGGAGATTCTGGACCATCTGGTGCGAAAGGAGGACAGGTGCGAAAAATGCCTTTGAGGAGAAACGGGAAAATATAGCTTGTTGAAAACCGACAAAGTTCCCCGAACTATGATTGTTCGAACTTTACATGAGAACCTAATAATTGGGTTCGGCTCTTGAAAAGTTCGACCTGTGAATCAATTAAGTTCGACAAATTTGTATTTGGGCCGACCGTGCTGTTCTATTCGACTGGCCCAGTCAAATAGAACGACAAAAATTCGACGAACTTTTCACGTGCCGAACCTAATGCATGAATTTAACGGCTCTAGAGATTGGCTCAGAACCAATAAGCATGACTAGTCGCCCATTAGACTGTGACGAGTCATACATTAAACCTTCTTGCATCCCATTAAAAAAAAGGAAAAGGGCCGCGTAAACTGTAAACGCTCTGTCGACAGAACGTCGACAAGAATCAGAACCTTATAACGGATTGCGTTAACGTCAATTTGGCCCGTTATTTTAGCTATCCTGGAAATAACAGGATATAATAAAACAATAATAACTCCATTTATCCCGAAATTTGAGGAAGGAAAACTCGCAAAGTAATATCTAAATATTACTACTTCATGAAAGAAGGATTTTTTTGACTTGTCAAATGTTTTTCTGTACTTCGACGTTTGAACCGGGCCACTTAAGATAGGCTAAGGACCTCGAAACGTAAATTAAGCGTGAAACGTTAGGAAGAGGGTCGTTTTGAGGCGAGTACTAAACAGAGAAATAAAAACATGGAAATGTTTCATATTTCCCTCACGTGGCCCAGTCAGGCCATGCTACATACACTGAGCTATCACATATGTTCATACGATTCATTGCATTTGTAAACTAGTAATGATAATCTTGTTATTTTTAAAGGGTGAAATAGGAAAGCCTGGAGGAGCGGGACCGAACGGTGAAATTGGACCCTCGGTAAGTCAGTTCCTATGTCCAACAAGTTTAAACCTTTATTGTCTTTAACGGAGATTTGATTTCCAGATAAATAATCAACAACTATACATTAACCTTACTGCGTATGGGATCAAAGGTTACTACTTAAGAGGCAATGTCCACTAAGACCGAGCGAAATCGAAAATATGTGGCACATGATGAAAAATCAAAATTCTCCATTTTTCGCCCAGAGATACCTTATGGTAGCTCTAGAAACGTGGTGGCATTTTTTGTTGAGAAACTATTTTTAAACCTCCAAAAAATTAAAAAACCGTTACCGCACTACGTGTCTCTACAAACACCCCGAATAAACGCGAATCATACCTTCTCGTAAACTTCGCTCTGTTTAATTCGCGTCATGGAACAATCCTGTTTTGAGCTTAGAAATTTGCTGTTGAAGAGTTTACAAGTAATTTGAGTCAAATTATTCTTTTGTGGATTAACTTTCAAGGTCGTGGCAGGCTGCTGAAAACCACTAAAATTCGCTTGCTTTGAATTCTCAATTTAGCACAGTTTTTCAAGAGAAAGTTTCCCTCCCCGGTAAAACACCGAATCACTTGAAATTCACAATTCTTGAAAGAGGAAATGCCATTCTTAAACCAGGTTTAAATATTAGTTTCGGGCTTTTTATCAGCGCCGAGTACAAACGTTCTCAAAATCCCGATAATTACAACATTAACACGTCAACAATTGGCACATACCTCCGACCAAATAACCGAAAATGTGGACATTTCTTCTATTTTGGTTGGTATTCGGTTGTAATCCACAGCAGAAAGGTAATGTCTAGCTCATCTGAATATGGTATAGTCTAAATATCAGGTTCTGTGCGTACTCTTTCATAATAACCATCGTGGCGTCCGGGGTCAACAACATCACTGAAGCATCGCGTATTGGCAATCAACCCAAATGACTTATTTCCATCCCGCCTCCTTCAGGAATAAAATGATTTTGCCTTTTTTGAACTTCAAAAGAGTTTTCTCCTATAAGACGTCTTTTCTTGATCTGTATTCGTTGTAAAATTTCGAAACGATAATTTCTTGCCGAAAGCTTACAAGCCTGTTTAGTTTGAGTCACGCAACAAAATGTCACGCACTTGATTTTACCTGTCGTCGGGTTTGACTTGGAGGGGGAAATGCACAGGAAACAAAAAAAAAACAACAACAACAAGCAAGCAAAAAACAAACAAACAAAAACAAAGCAATGAGAACTTTTAAAATCTGTGGACCCAAGGACCGATTACCGTCAACTGCCACTTATAAGCCCTGGGCTTATACAACTTTGTAAGGGGTTTTGGGTGGGCTTGTAAACGGAAGGGCTTATATCCGGGGGGGGGGGCTTATAAGTTTCGAAATGAGCCACAGCAGTGTTGATCGAAATACGTTTTTAATTTACCAGTTTTAATTAACCTTTGAAACGTCACAATATATCGAATTCATTTCAATTTTAATTTAACAACAAAATCATAAACAACGCGAACGTAACCGGAACGTAACAAAACAGAAGCTCAGAGTTCATCTTCGCAGTGTTCTGTGAGAGTGCTTAATATTAAGGAAACAGGGAAAACTAGAGGGCGACTTATATCCGGTGGAGTTTATACCGGATGTATTTTTTTGTTTACAGGTAGATGGGCCTATAACCGGGGGAGGGGGGGGGGGGGGCTTGTAAGCGGTTGGGTTTATAAGTGGCAGTTAACGGTATTTATGTATTTATCAGTATCATTAGAGGCAGTGAAGCCTTGCCAAAACCTTGCCTGTTACTAGGGCTTTGAAAAAGAAATTATTAATAGATCTCTATGTATTGGTCTTCAAAAGTTGGTCAAGACAGGAGTGAGAATGTAAAAATGTATGTTGAGTTTACTCAAGCCCAAACCAGGGATGTGGCCAGGGGTGCCGGAACCGTCCTTTTCGTTCTTTATAAGCTTGTGAAACCATTTTATGGCAAACCTAGCGGATTACAATTTTATTCATGAAACTCGAAATTAAGTTGAGTTTGAAACTCAACTCATGTTGAAACTCATCATGACAAGGAGTCCTAATGTTTAGGGCTCTTTGTCGCTTTCCGCCTGATCTTCTGAGCAGTGCAGGTGACGAAGGTGGAGAACCATCCTTGTGACGAATGGCTAACGCTCGAAACGTCAGCTTTCAATCTCTTTACGGTGGCTCAATTTACCTTATCAACTCAGTTGATAAATACAAAGTTTTGTGTTTCGCTTCCCCACCAATGCAGCACCACAGTTTCTCTAGAAACTAACCCCCTTGTTTGTCAAGAGAAAGTTGGTTGTGCGATTTTTCTCCGTCTTCTCACGGTTGAGGAGAACGAGCTCGGTTTCGCTTAGAGCACTGCTATGGACGGTAGACCATCAAATGACAGGGCCTTAGTTTTCAACCCAGATATTGGTCTTATAGGTCCCACGCCATATGCTTTTCATACACGGACGGATTCCTTCTATAGAAAACTGTATATTCACACCATCGCTCTTCCAAGTGGCAACTAAACGGCTTGCAATGGACGCGCACCGGATGACACTTAAGGATGGTTCTCCACCGGGATCTTGATATCGTGTCCGGAGTTTAGGAGGACAAATGTATCCGACTTAGTCTCCGCCGGCCTTGCGGTCGCAGGCTCCCTTCCCTCCATGGGAAGGGAAGGGAGCCAAGAGTTTGAACACCACGCCCAGCTCTGCTCCTAGTACTAATGCGCAAACTATGGCGGCCCTGCAGGCCCTGCAGTGGTAGCAGCCAGCACTGTCTTGCCGGAAGCTGACTGTCTTCAGGGCTGGTATGGTAGTGAATCTGCTTAATGACGTCTGCCATCATAGCGAGGAATGCACGAAAGTGGGTATGAGAAAAAAGTGTACTTACCAGAGCCCACCGGAGGGAAGACACCGTTGTGTTGCAAAATAGCTTTGGACTCCGACTTGTCATTTCCACGGTCTGCTTTTCTCGCTTTCCCGTTCGAGGCATACTTAGACAGCCCTGGCAGAACTCAACATGACCAACGTCGATTAGTTCCCTCTGCGCTATTCCCAGACAAGAGCGATGGGCTGGGCAAATGGTCCATGTTAAGAATACTAATTAAAAATACTTTTGCGCGTGCTAAAAGAAAATCAACGAAGCTCAACTTCTGAGTGGGTATCGCTGATTCCAATACTGCGAGTGTGACCCGAAAAGTCTTTTTTTGCAACTGGAATAGCAACTCTTGTTCATATCGCTTGTAAGAGGCGCAAACGCCTGCAGCTAGTTTCTGAAAAGAATAAGTGACCTCTATTCGCAGCCAAGGGAGATAATGGTTTGATTGGCTATTGTACTCGGTGACAGGGGTCCTGACTGCGAGAACTCCAAAGAACCTATCCTTTTACAATGGCGCGATATAGAGGAAGCGCTCTACAACTGCTGCGTGTTAAATCTGGCGTTTTCTTTTTTTTTTCTTTTTTTTTTTTTTACGAAAATTATCAGTTTTTGAACGTTTACTCAAAGCCGATCCGTACTTAAGACATTTTGTCTAGTTTCCAACAATGCCGCACCTGAAATTCTCACACGCCTGATTTCCAACAAGAAAATCATTTCCGCAAATGGCAGCTTCTCGAGGCGCCTTCCTCGACGCAACACTGGTGGCTTGCAAATAATATTGAAATCCGTCATCGTGAAATTAATTAGACTTGAAAAGTCGAACTCTTGAAAAGGCGAACTCTGCATAAGATATAAAAAAATATATCGATATTTGCTATTTTAGACTATCGGAAGCTAATACTTTCTGCTTCTAGTGAACACGTGACAATTTTTTCCTCTCGCCAGAGCGTCACAAACTGTACATCTATGTAATCTGCAACTCGTTTTGAACAGGTCAGAATTGTGTGGTGAATAGTCCCGTCATATGTAGTATCACTCTATTTTACTAGTCGAAAGATATTTCAGGCATAACTTCGGCGGTGTAACATGACACCAAACAGGAGGACGGAATGTGAGTAAAACAAACACAGTTGTAGCCAAGTGCTACGCATTGAAAACTTACGATTATAGAGAAAAGTGAACTTAAAATTTTCAGGAAACTTGTAAAACAACAAATGTTTGCCTTCTTTGTTAGCCTTCGATATGCTTTAGTTTAAATCATGGGAAAAAAATCAGCTATCTCTGCGGTTTGTTTTTACATTGAGGTAGTCCGGCATCTGGGATGAAAACGGGAAACGGTCATTCCGGTCGAGTTGCTGAAACAAACGCCATCACTATTTACATCGCCTTCTATCTTGTACAATTTCTTTCATAGCTTAAGTTATTTCAGACGTCCTAATCTTTCCATTTTTTTTTCCATTTTTGCAATCCCATTACCAAAACCTATCCTGTGACTTGACCACAACCCGTTGCGTGACAGACAAATTTAGTTAAATTAGACCATAATAACAGTGCGGTTTCTGAGATGAATGTGGAGATCGCGCTGCAAAGTTATTTAGTTTCTTCAGGGAATTAACACTGGGAGATTTTAAAAATTCATTTGCCATTCGTTAACGGATGTGAATGTGTTGGCGGAGTCGTCACTCATTACTTGAAAGTCAATTGGAGATACAAGGAGATAACGGTCGATTCCACGCGTCAAGATGGCCCTTGAACAGTACACCTAAAACTTGACAAAACCTGGCATTTAGACCAAATCGTATTCAAGGTAAGCTAGATATGACCTTTATCCTGTACTTCTCATCCAAATACCAAAGGAAACAAGGAAAAAATTCCAAGTTTTCGGCTATTCGGTCGGAGGCACGAGCCTATTGTTTGTACTGGTTGACAGGTTAATGCTATAATTATCGGGATTTTGAGAGCGTTTGTACTCGGCGCTGATAAAAAGCCCGAAATTAATTTTTAAACCCGATGTTGGAATGGTATTTCGTCTTTCAGGAATTCTGAATTTCAAGTGATTTGGTGTTTTACCGGGGAGGAAAACTTTCTCTTGAAAAACTGTGCCAAATTGAGAATTCAAAGCAAGCGAATTTTAGTGATTTTCAGCAGCTCGCCATGACCTTGAAAATTAATTCACAGATCTAAAACAGGACTCAGTTGCTTCCTACACACTTTAAAAGCAAACTTCCACGCTTAAAATGGGGGTTTTCTGTGGTGCAAATCAAACAGAGCGAAGTTTACAAGAAGGTATGATACACGTTTATTTCGCGTGTTTACAGGACACGTGTGGCGTAAACATGTTAAATTTTTTTTTCGGGCTTAAAAAAATTTTTCAAGAAAAAAATGCCACCACGTTTCTTAGATTGCCATAGGGTATCCGTGGAAAATTTATGAGGGAATTTTATTTTTCATCATGTGCCGCCACTCGCTCGATGTTAGTGGACATCCCCTCTTAATTAGTCTATTTCAACTTGTGTTTTTTAAGTTTTTTTTTTTTCCTCGAAGGGTCTAGCTGGACTTCCAGGAGACCAGGGCGAGCAAGGTACACCTGGTAAAAAGGTAAGAAAAGGCCGGAGGAGAGAAGGATATATAGTCGTAGCCTGATGTCGATATCCTCATCTTTCCTAAATTGTTACTATCACTTATAACACCGTTATTATTACAGGTTTCATACAAAGACCATACTGTTTACACAGAAGATAAATTACAAAAAAAACATTCAAATGATACACATTTTTTTATCTCAGTGTTTTGACTTGGTGAATTTTGTAACAAAATGTTAGAATTATTAATGCTAACTATTGCTAAATTTGTATTTAAAATATTACTGTAAATTATGTACATGAAGGTTAGTTTATTTTGGGAACAAATACTTCATTAGCACTTCACCTCACGCCAAGTTGTCTTGACATCTGTTACTATTTCTAGTCGTTTGAATTCTTTTTGTTTGAAAATGCTCTAAACAGGGTGATCGCGGTGATTCGGGAGGCCCTGGCACTAACGGGGAACGTGGTAAGCGGGTAAGTTGTATTTCCTAAAACAAAGGCTAAATATCGTTTGATGAGAAATATGTACTGATCATAATGCATCATGGTACATCATACTTTTTAACCCATTAACGCCCATGCCGGCCAAAACCAGCACGGGCGCACAAGGACCACGGTGCTTGTAAGGTTTGTGTGTCATTACCATTGGAGACACCAGTTGTTTTTGATAACCAGCTGATGCTCCTAACGAACATCTGTTAAAAGGTGCCTAAACAAGAGCGATCGGGTACGTTTAAATAGAGTTACGCACAGAAAAGCGAGTTGTCTTCAACGTTTGGGTGAAATGTTTTCCAGATCAAGAAAGGACTATCAAACGGCCACTGAACAGACCTACAAAAACGTAGAGAATAAAAACCGAACTGAGAAACAGAAACAATAGTACTGAGCACCAAAAAGTTGGTCTGGTACGTCGTGTTTCCCCTAAAAATGTTAAAATTTGAATTGTGTGCATCAAAAGCTTTCAGAAAGTTTTAAATTGAAATTATCAGTCCACAGATTGGGAAAGTATAGGAATTTTTGCGTGTGTGAAAATTGCAGTAAGATAAACAATCGAATCCTACAAATGCTACATTCTAATCAATCCTAGAAACGTTAACACATCAATGAAAACTTTGTTTGTTATTGTGTTACAGGGAGCGCGTGGTGGCGAGGGACCTGGTGGCCTCAATGGACCTCAAGGAATTTCTGTAAGCAAATGCGATACCATCATACAAAAACTAACAACAAAGAGAGTGCTAGTTAGTTAAGACAACTTATCACGGCAAACGTAACCGTCAAAATTATGTCAGTATACACAAATTTCGAGAGTGATCGTCTCAGCAGCAGGAAATGTAACATCTATCGGGAAAATATCAAAAATATATCAATCAATCAATCAATCAGCTAATTAGAATACCAATGAATGGTTGGCGTTGTTATATTTACTTAACTTAATATTCCTTTTGGGTAGGGCGTAAAAGGAAGGCGTGGTCAAAGAGGGCCTAGAGGTGGCCGTGGTGATGTGGTAATGTGTGTTCAGTTGTTTTTGGTTTTACTGGACATGTTTTATCGTGTATTTGAAAATTTATTTTGAATTTTAGCCATATTCCATACTCACTTGATCTGTTCTCGCAGGGAGACGTAGGTTTACGAGGTCCACAAGGAATAGCTGGGGAAAGGGTAAGATGGACTTCGTTTTCGTTTTCTTTTTTTTTTTTTTTTTTTTTCATGAGAGGCACATGTCATGTACGTCAAACTATCTATCTGAAAATTGTCTGTCGATGAAAAGAAAGGCTTAACTTGACATTTTATGTGACATGAAATACACAATCTGTATCCGTTTCAGTTTGAACAAAAGAGACCGTTACGAACAGAGAAATTTCTTGACCTTACGCGACCAAGAGGGCAAGGGTAACGAGATTACCAGTAAACAAACCGTTTAATTAGGAAAACAACAGCCTTATCATTAATTACACTTACACTATCGTTTTTATACAATTCTAGATCTTTACTCAGTCTTCTTTCTACACATTTCTTAGGCAAAATTAAAAAGACTGGATTTATTTGTAGCACGTTGTTGCACTTGCCATTGCGAAGCATCTTTTGATTGTTTATTGTTTTAAAGCTAAGAATTGGAAGGCGCCTGGCAAGGACAACTGTAGTAACTATATGCGCATGCTGCTACCTAACTATTCTCAAACTTAAGGTTTTGTGAAGAATATAAAAAATACGCCGGTTAGTTTTTATTTCTCTTTCCGACGTAAGCAGCTAAGTATTTTAAACATTTACTTTAACGACTGTCACTTCTAGTCAGATATGAGTGATGCCTACAAACACCAGTAAGTTTTTTGCGAATTAACATCAGGACAGATTGCTTGTTTACCACTTACTAAACAATCCAGATATTTCCATTCAGGAAGAACGATTTCCATTTGAAGTTGATGAAGTTCTTATTTCAAGTTGATGTGGTCCTTAAAGCGGGCTGGGTTTGATACTCATCATGTCATCATGAAAATATCAACCGGGAAAACTGGACTACCTTATCAGACGTCGCGCCTAGTTTGGATTTTTTCCAGTGAAATTCAAAAGAACTAAAATAGTGGCGTTTATGATAGTGGATTGTGTTCGTCTTGCAATGTTGCCAGTTGAGTTGTAAATCGCAAAGTTTCTAGGCTTCATCAGGCGAAGAGGTCAACTGGACCCCTCCACCTGATGAGGACAAGAAACTATGAAGTAAAAATTAAGATACCCTATTTCCTCGAATAAGCGCCCGGGCGCTTATTTAAAATTTCGGCTAAAAGGAGGGGCGCTTATTGGAAGGAGGGCGCTTAATCGAGGGGGGTACTTATTAAGTTTTCCTTTCAACGAATTGTACTTATTTTGGCTAAATCTTAAATAGAAAAACAAAACTATAACATTATCCACGTAAATGTATCGTCAATATTAATGTCTTTGGTTTGTTTAAACAGTGGTTGGTAATCAAGCATACCGTAGTCCCATTATACACTTTACACACAAATAAAGTGGCAATAGAAACAGGTTTTCCTTGTATCCCTACTATTTAAGAAAGTGAGGGGGAGGGAAGGGGGGCGCTTATTCGAGAGGGGGCGCTTGTTTCATATTATGGCCTAGGGGATGGGCGCTTATTCGGGGGGAGGGCGCTTATTAGAGCGTGGGCGCTTATTCGAGGAAATACGGTAAGCTCTTTTGAAAGTTCTTTCAAAAAGAAAAAGGATGGCGTCGGGTAATATCTTCTCTAGTCCTAGAGACAAAAGCAGACAACTGATGACGTCATAACTGGTAACAAATCCCAAGATCAAGAATATCTCTGGAAACACTGAGGCATTGTAACTGAAATTTGGTACAAGTAATAGACCTTGAGGACGACAAACAGTAACACATACTGCGATGTTACCATGGCAACATTTTAGTAGTCATGGGAAGAAACATACTGCAGTTATCTTGTTTGCAATGTGGCCTTTAATTGGTGTCAGTTGTTTCTGTGATTCCATTTTACTTCACTAGGGTCCTGAAGGGCGACCTGGACCGGGCGGAAAGGGAGGATTACCAGGAGGCGAGGTAAGGCATTTTTATAAATACCCAAGATTGTAATACGAGCAGTGAAAAACAGGCCCGGGTATTCGCAAATAGAGCGAGGGAGAGTTACCATGTTTATGAATTGCGGTCTTTTTTGAACCAAGTGAACAGCTCGTGGCAGTCTCACTAAACCCGGTTTGTTAATATGTAGCCTGCACGTTGGCTTGTTTTTGAGGGTTTTTTGTATTTAATAGTTTTCTTAAGTTATAAATGAGCCTTAAGGAACAAATAATTAATTCTGTTTTGTTATATCATTTTATCTTCTTTTCACACTAACGTACAAAGTGTCTGTTACGCTTCTTAATTGAATCGCGCTGCAAAATAAATGATGATGGTGACAACGACAACGATGAAGATGATGAGGATGATGAGGATGATGATGATGATGATGATGATGATGACGACGACGACGACGACGACGACGATGATGAGGACGACGATGACGACGACGACGACGACGGTGGTTGTGGTGGTGGTGGTGATGGTGATAATGATGATTTGGATGGTAGTTAAGACATAGGACAGTTCGAGTCAATACACTTATTCTCAATTATCTCTGTTTTGCAACAGGGAGGAAAGGGAGAAGACGGAACACCAGGAGAGGATGGTGGAATGGTAAAACCGTAGTGATTTTTCAATTTGCCATATAACCAATATTTATTTTAACGGGACAAAGTATACGTGTCAGAAAACAAATTAATGCATAAGTTATATGTTTAATGACTGGAGCAGATGAAACGCAGCCGAGAATCGAATACTAATGCTGTAACTGAAACAATGTCCATGTCTAAGAAATGAATTAAATTATTTCATGGTTTTTCCGGTAAATAATCAGCGTTTACGATTGTATCTCTACGCTATGCATCAATCCTTTTTTTATCGAAACAAAGACGCTGACTATTGTGCAAAGTAACAGTTTGCACGTCTGTGATGGTAGGTTAAGTATGTCGTAAAAAAGGTGGTTATTGTTCATCGTGGTAAATACAGTAAATAATAAAGTGTATATCGTTTGTCTCACGATGTAGTCACTTAAGTTGTAGATCGCGACGTTTCGACTGCTTACTGCTAGTCTTCATCAGGCGATGAGGTCGACTGGTTGCGCGTCACCATATGAATCACGATGGTCGGCTGTGACTTGTGTGTTTCGATCCTCGTTGTTCCGCTGTGAAGTTGTTTTCCGAGAGGTCCGATTTGAAGTTGTTCCCTCCGCGGTTCGCTGATCTACCGGTCTCCTGTTGTGTTTCTTGATCGTTGGTATCCACGCTTCAGGAATTTCAATTCCGTTGTCCCTATTGATATTATCAGGGTGAAGTCTTATGTGGATAGCTTCCTTAACCCTACGGGTGTACCATTGTGAGTTTCGATCAATAAACTTTACCTCGTTCCAAAGCGGGTGGTGACCGGTCTTATTGGCGTGCACAGAAACGGCGCAGGTCTGGGTACGGGAGAGTCGTATATCCTTGTCATGCTCTTTGATCCTCTCCTGCATAGATCTTCCTGTTTCGCCAATGTAGACTTTTCCGCATTCACAGGGAATCCTGTAGACTACGCCATCTTGTTTTGCCGGGTCGACAGTGTCCTTTGGTCACACTAAATGTGACCTAAGTGTCGTGTCGGACTTGAAGACGGCGCGAATACCTTGTTGTTGTAGGCAGCGGCGAAGAGGTTCTGATACTCCTTTGATATACGGCAAAACCGCGGTGGACTTAAACTCTGTCTCAGGCTCTACTCTGGGGGTTGCTTTTCTTGTCCTGGTGAGCGTCTGCACGAAGGAGGAGGGATAACCGTTAGAAACAAGGACAGATGGCGGATGTTTCTTCTCCTCAGAGATGACTGATGGTTTGGTCACGATGCGCTTCGCCCGGTCGTACAGACACTTAACAATACCGCGTTTTACTGATTGAGGGTGGTGCGAATCATACGCCAAGTACTGATCAGTGTGAGTTGGTTTTCTGTAGACGCTGGTGGTAAGGTGGCCGTCCGGTTCTCTAGAAACTGACGTGTCGAGGAAGGCGATCTTACTCTCTTTCTCGGTTTCCATGGTAAAGCGGATGGTGGGTTGCTGACTGTTGAGATGGTGTAAGAAGCTGTCGACATTACCGCGATCAAGGATGGTGAAGGTGTCATCAACGTAACGCTTCCAGATCTTGGACTTGTAGGGTGCGGACTCTATTGCTTGTTCTTCAAACGCCTCCATGTAGAGGTTAGCAATATTAACCTTGGAAACCAGGCTCCCCATGGCTGCACCTTCTTGTTGTTCGTAAATCGATCCGTTATACTGGAAGTATGTAGATCTTAATACGAAATCCAAGGGGTCTGTAATCTCAGCAGGTGTTAGTGTCGTGAGGGCTGCAAGGCCGGGGTGGCTCTCCAACTTTCGTCGTGCGGCTTGTACGGCACCTTCAATTGGAACGTTGGTGAATAGTGACTCTACGTCGAAGGACACCATGATCTCGTTGTCTTGAATCTTCTCACTGCTGATGATGGATGCGAAGTGAGCTGAGTTGGTCACCGTGAAATCTGAATTGCCTCCGACACGACACTTAGGTCACATTTAGTGCGACCAAAGGAAACCGTCGATCCGGCTAAACAAGACGGCGTAGTCTACAACAACAAGGTATTCCCGCCGTCTTCAAGTCCGACACGACACTTAGGTCACATTTAGTGCAACCAAAGGACACCATTGATCCAGCTCAACAAGACGGCGTAGACTACAGGATTCCTTGTGAATACAGAAAAGTCTATATTGGCGAAACAGGAAGATATATGCAGGAGAAGATCAAAGAACATGACAGGGATATACGACTCGCCCTTACCCAGACCTCCGCCGTTTCTGAGCACGCCAATAAGACCGGTCACCACCCGCTTTGGAACGAGGTAAAGTTTATTGATCGAGACTCACACTGGTACACCCGTAGGGTTAAGGAAGCTATCCACATAAGACTTCACTCTGATAATATCAATAGGGACAACGGAATTGAAATTCCTGAAGCGTGGATACCAATGATCAAGAAACACAACAGGAGACCGGTAGATCAGCGAACCGCGGAGGGAACAACTTCAAATCAGACCTCTCGGGAAACACTTCACAGCGGAACAACGAGGATCGAAACGCACCAATCACAGCCGACCATCGTGATTCATATGGTGACGCGCAACCAGTCGACCTCATCGCCTGATGAAGACTAGCAGTAAGCAGTCGAAACGTCGCGATCTACAACTCAAGTGACTACATCATGAGACAAACGATATACACTTTATTATTTAGGTTAAGGATGTTGCATGTCTGTTGCATGTCTGTGCATGTCTGTTGCATGTTAAGGATGTTGCATGTCTGGTGCATGTCTGTGATGATAGGTTAAGGATGTTGCAGGAATTACTACCAAGTCAAAATACCGTAAAGATCTGAAAGGAAAGAATCCCTTTATTTCCGACCCTCTGAAGTAGAGATAAAATGTGACAGTAAAAACCAGATCCCAAAGGTAGCGACCGCCTGAAGATGACGACCTCTGTGAAATAAGCACAACTAACCTGTGACAAAAACAATAGGTAGTAAGACAGATACTTTGTACCAAAGTACCTTACAAGACATGTTAACTGAGCCCTGGAGATATCGTGTAAAACCAACACAGTCGCCTGTCTGCTGTTAATCAATGAATAGAGTAAGTCTGCGAAGGGCAGAGTTTACTTTCGTCGAGAAAAAATCATAACCTTTAACAGAAAGAAACATGCATTCATGTGTGTATTAAGTTTGGTTTCATATTTTGCGCCATTTTATTCAGACCGATCAGCCTCGTACACGGTGCACGTTTTGATACCCGGAAGTAGCGATAGAAAGAGGCTGCTAGAAATCGTCATTTCCGGAGTTAGCAGCCTTTTTCATTCACTTACTAGTTCATTTCACTTTGTTTATTCTATGTAACATATGTTTGTTTACTTAATATTTCAGGGCCTTCCTGGAAAACGTGGTAGTGTTGGTCCTGGTGGTAAGAAGGGAGAAGAGGTAAGTCGAATAGCCGATTCAACCCTTTAAGCCCTAACAGTGACGAAAATGAAAATTCTCGTTACATCGTCGGCTTGTATTCAAACATTCAAGTGATGAGAATAAAGGAAGTGATCACCAAGGATAAGATGTCTTGATGTTTAGACAAATTCTCCTTACTAGTTCCACAAGAAATGTATGGAGAACAGTAAGGAGAATATGCATTTTATATCGGGGCTTAAAGGGTTAAAACTCTGGTAAGCTGATAGCTTCTTGATATTTTAACAAATTCTCCTCACTGGTTCCATAAGAAATGTATGGAGAACAGTAAGGAGAATATGAATTTTCATATCAGGGCTTAAAGGGTTAAGGAGTGCGCAGTTTAACTGAAAATAGGTAAAGGCACTGTTTTGTTACGCAGTCACGACAATGTTATAACTTTAGTCACTGTTGTCACTGTAGGGATATGCTGGAAAACGTGGAAGAGAGGGAGAAAGAGGACAGAATGGAGAGAAGGTAAAAGACGACGAGGTGTCCCAAGTGTGACCAATCTTGTGTTGATGTGTCTGGAGATTGATCTTTTTACTCTGCTTGAAATTAGGGGGAAGCCGGGCTTGTGGGCGGACAAGGTGATCAGGGCCCCCGAGGTGCTGAGGTAATATATAAAACACTGTTTGTGTGTACATAGTAGAGTGGACAATACTATTCCATTCGTTTCTATGTTATCAGCTCTAAAT
The DNA here is from genome assembly GCA_964030785.1 of Siderastrea siderea. Taxonomy (NCBI): domain Eukaryota; kingdom Metazoa; phylum Cnidaria; class Anthozoa; order Scleractinia; family Rhizangiidae; genus Siderastrea; species Siderastrea siderea. Next base: position 9,592 of record CAXIQD010000402.1, on the reverse strand, counting down.
CTCCTAATCCTTATTGGTTTAACCCTAGCCCTACCCTTTTCAGTGTATATGACAGGGGTTAACGACCTGTTTACCAACGTTGTTTTTAGGGCATTCAGGGAAACCCAGGTCCCCCTGGATCAGATGGCGAAATGGGAGAAATGGTAGGTCGCACTTAACAGCTGTTTTGGTTGCGTTTCTCCATCAACACTCTCTCTTCCTCTTGTACAAAGACAACCTGCCTTGTGGAACTGTGAAGTGGTTGGCAAGGGTGGCATACATCCTTAGGGCTTTTAAACTAGTTCACTTTGCAGCCGAGATAATGAAGGGTGCTCTCAATCAAGGAAACACAATAGGTAACCAGGTGGAAATGGTCGAATAGAAATAGAGAAATAGTCGACTAAACGTCTATATCCTGCAGTTTCTATTTAAACAATAAAGTTCTTCTGTCAAAGGCACTATCGTGTGATAGGTTGCCCGAGGAAATTTGAAGCTCACATCAAATAAGTTCCTAGGGAACCTATCACACACAGGGCCTGAGACATAACGACTCTTTTGTTTTTATTGTACAACGCTAAATTTTGAGCAAAAAAAGGCCAAAAACAGGCACTATGCACTGATAGGCGCGCGCCGAGGAGAGACACTGTTACGTCACGTGATCGATTTGAACCAATGGGAGCACGCCAAAATTTAGCGTTGTACTATAATTAGCCAACAGGACTCATGGGCTTGTGAGATATTATTGGTGAGTTGAAAGGCAACTTGTAACTTGAATTTTACGGTATTCACTTTACATACCCTTTGCATTGTAGGGTTCTAAAGGAGCTGCTGGCGGTGGCGGTTCTGCAGGGTTCAGCGGCCGACGGGTACCGTTATTGTTATTGAATTTTCTTAGTAATATAATGAATTAAATCTGGGTCGCCCCTAATTTAACGCTCGGTCATCCTTTCCGTTTTGCAATGGTTTTAGTTTGGGATAATAACGTGTTGAGCGGCTAAATACATGTGTATGGACCTAGACAAGCGAAGTTGGCTAAGGTTTTATATTAAGGAGAATCAGCCTATGTTTTGGTAACTAACGGAAGAAGTTTAAAAGTCGCTGCAATTCCGAAGACTAAGCTAATATTACCTTTAAAGCTGAAAGATTAGAGGTCTGATGTCACGTGACGATAAAAGTAACCTGAGTTTTGGCACGTCAGTTTAGAATAGAAAAGCAAATGGATATAGTAAATGTACATTTTGACTTAAAAGGGGCTAAGTGACGGTGACATGCCGCTTCACAGGAAGAGAAAGATAAGCAATCCACATGCATTTTCACCATTGCCATCCGTAGCATGGACGTATTCAATAGTTTCAGTGTACTAATATTAGGACATGCATGTTTAGGTTTCTATTGATGCTAAGTCGTCTTTCGGCTTCTCCAAATAATACTAAAACTAGCTGACAAAGGACTTGTAATACAGACCTTTTATGGATTCTTAATGACTTTTTTGTTTGCTTGTTTTTGTTTGTTTGTTGTTGTTGTTGTTTTTTTATAATTTAATATTTGTGTAATATTAGTGTTTTGTAATTAAATGTAATTAAATGTTTACTTAGTGTAATTAAATAGTGTAAATATTATAGGAATATTGTCTTTGAAAAGCCCCTTTGGGGAAAGTCAATAAAGTATGTATGTATGTTTGTTTTCAGGGTCCAAAAGGTAGCTCCGGATCAGACGGAAGACCTGGGAAAAGGGTAAGTTAAATTTATGATATTAATATGCTGCTCTCAACAGGGTAGGTAAACCAACGATCTGCGGTATAATGGTATTAAAATTGGACATGCGTACAAATGTCTCTGCTGTTTTGCGGCGACTCCACCAATTTCCGAAAACTACACAATTTTAACAGTTTTTTTGTTGTTGTTGTTCTGATGCAGTTACTTTCCCTCCAGCCAGCATTATGTTATTGTTATCCTGTTGAGTGGGACAGAAAAAAATCCTAATAATTATTTGCTTGTGTGTTTGTTTGTATTTTTCCAGGGAAAGTTAGGTAACTCTGGTGTGAATGGGGAGGCTGGCGACCAGGTAAATATTCAATCAACTACGTACCCAAAAATTAGCTTTCCTAACTCGACGATATTTGTTGAAATTTGTTAGCCTAAACTACAGGCCAGGGAAATAAAAAGACCTATATTTGATCGTATAAGGTTGTCGGTATTATAGGGTGCTGGAGCTCTTCTATGTATAATCAACTGGACAACGTTATACAATCCAACACAATAACGCGCGGAAAATTCAAAAAAGAAAGTAGTCGATCAGTGATCGTGTCTTATTTTTGGAGGGCTTACCTACTTTTTCCGAATCTAGGCTGTATTTCAATTATATTTTTTTACGATCAGTTTGTCGCAATGAGAATAGCGTATAAACGAATGAGAGCCAATCGTGTTCTGTTTGTAATATCTTTTCTTTTTGGTCTTACTATAGGGAGCGCCAGGAAGAGCTGGAGAACGAGGAGACCAGGGGAAACTGGGTGAAAATGTACGTGAAAAAGAACTATGATTATTTCTAGTTAAAATTTTATACTATACATGTATATACTACCATCGCTATGCATGCAAATAAGTAGGATGTTTATTTTCTTAGGATTGTTACAAAATTTAACGGAATTTGTAAGGGTAAGTTAAACACCATTAGGGGACCCTACTAATAGGCAGATCGATTTCTTGTTAAATGGTGGATGTTGAGAGTTATCTATTTACTGATTTATATTTATATGAAATGATAACTTTCATTGAAGTTCTTGTTATAACATCTTCGGCAGGGTTCCCCAGGAATTCCTGGTGAAGGCGGTATCCAAGGATCTCGAGGGAGAACTGTAGGTGCTTTTCATTTATTTAAAAAAACTGTCCTTTTTAAAACGACATTTAGTGTAGACATATTTCTACATGAACCTGTAAGACGTTACAGGCTGTTGCTGGTTCGCCAGATATGGGTATTAAAGATTAACCGTGTTTCTTGTTTTTCTTTTCCCTTAGGGTATCGCTGGACGTTCGGGCGCTGTTGGACTAGCAGGAGCTAAAGGAGGAATAGTATGCTTTGCCCTTCTGTTATCATGTAGATATCGTCAAAATGTTGTAACTATGTTAAAACAAGATCTGTTTCTTATTCACGACGACAAATTAGAGCTCCTTGCAAATTAGAGTTCCATCTAAACTCATGGCGCCGTCGGCGGTCTCATCTAGGCCGTGATGAGGTTCCAGGCCGATGGCGAACTTATTAATATCCACTAGTCATGATCTTTCATTATTATGATATTCGTATCGAGGAGGGATTAATTGAACGCGAAATCAAATTTTCCGTATCGTAAAATTGGGGTTTAAGATATTTTAAGCTTGCTATTGCCCGCTATGTGAACCAATCCTGTATGTGAACCAAACAATCGTCATATGTTTCTTGACGGAAAGAGCACTTCCCGTGGTTGAAGAGAACAAAACACAATTTGGTCATATCTTAATCGCCAACTGACTCTGTCATGTGGGTATTGTAAACCCAAGGTTTTGTTAATTGTTATTTTTTTTCTTTTTGTGCTAATAGGGAGAGGCAGGTCCAGATGGCAAGAGCGGTAAACGTGGTTCTGACGGGCAGCAGGTATCCTGAAAGCATGTTCTCGCGATGACATGACATACCATTTTGACAAGCAATGACATTTGGTAATTTTTGTTTTGTAGGGTGGGAGCGGCGAACCTGGTGGAAAGGGAGAAGTTGGACTTCCTGGGTCTGCAGTAAGTCGTCTAATTTGTAAACGAAAAGGAAAACATTTTCATCAATGTTCATCAATTCTATCTCTACCCAGATGTATCAATGGGTACCAGCCAACCGCTTACAACGCCTCTCATCCCATTAAGGAAGCAGTACTAGTACTCGTAGTTGTTTCACGGTAATGAAGCCAAAGTAAAACTACCCTTTATTTACAAACAAGGGGTTTAGTTACGAAAACCTATGGTGCTGCGTCGGTGGGGAAATGAAACACACAACTTTGAATTTCGTTATCAACTGAGTTGATAAGGTTAATTGGCTACCGTAAAGAAATTGATAGCTGAGGTTTCAAGCGTTAGCCCTTCGTCAGAGCGAAGGCTAACCCTTGATCAAAAACGAATGATTTGCTCTGACGAAAGGCCAATGCTCGTCAGCTTTCAATTTCTTTACGGTGGCCAATTTACCTTATCAACTCAGTTGATAAACCCAAAGGTTTGTGTACCCTTTATGTTAGTCGACTGTCCCCCATGAACCAATCAGAGCGTGCTTGTCAGTTTACTAAAAGTTATTTAAGTTATTAGAGTGGAATTCCGCTCTTGCTTAGCTGTTGTCTCTTTATTTCAGGGAGGCCCTGGTGTGCAGGGTGAAGCTGGTACTCCTGGAGAAAACGGAGATGCTGTATGTGTTTTCATTTGTCAATTTTTTTAATTGACTGATAACGTCACCTTGTTTCTTGATTATCATCGTTGAGTCGTAATTATTAGAAAAGCAGATAAAGTGGAAAGGGCTCTCGCTCTTTTAAGATGTGAATGGTACACAGCGTTATACATTTGTATATATTACCAAAAGGTTCGTTATTGTAGGTGTTAACAGCAAATCGTATTTTTATAGTTCAAGTGTGATAATCCACACCTTCCACTTCATAGCGTTTGGCGGTAACCTTTTTTACCTTTTTGTTTTTTTGTTTTGTTTTGTTTTGTTTTGTTTTGTTTATTGTTTGTTTGTTTGTTTGTTTTTTTTGTTTTGCCGTCATTTTTACGATTTAGATACAACAACCGCTAAAACAAACAAACAAACAAATCGGGAACTCCATTGAAACAATCTTTGTCGCATAAACTTTTATGAACGTGTCTTTATTCTCGATGTTGGTCATTTTGTATGTTCATTTGGTTAGAAGACGTTAAATTTTTCTGCTTTTAAGGGTCCCCAAGGAGACAGTGGACCTTCTGGTCAGCCTGGATACGCAGGGAAAATGGCAAGTTGATATAAAACCCTGACCTGAACCCACCTAACTTACTTTGTCTCTTTAACGAAATGTCTCATTCAGTAGCAATGATATGTAACCGCGCGTTATATGAAGCCTTGCTTAATGGATTTTGACGAATCATGTTGTTACAGCAAAATTTGGTAAGTTTCTTACCTGTCTCTTAACTTTCAAAATGTTACCAAAACAACATTTAGTCTGGCGTTGAGTGTTCTCTGGTGTGTTACAGTTGCTAGAGAATGATAGTTTCAAGGCAATGTAATTTTAACAATTGTCGTTTAAAACTCAATGAAGTTGTGTGCCGAAAGCTTCAGTAAGGTGGGTGGCCACTGCCGGCACTATAAACATCTATGGCCTTATCTCAAGACAACCTTGCTATAGATATAGCTTCGTAGGTAGATACATACGTTACCCCTTAGCAGCGGCATGTGATAACACCAAAAGCTGAAAGGGATAATATGACAATCTGCTTAACACCTTCTAATTTCTTTTGCGTTGAAGAAAGTAAGTATAAGTCGGTGAAGTATGATCGTCACCTTGTCAGGGTGAGTGTAGTCTTGAGAAGGACTGTTTGTGGTGACATTGACTGACGTTTCGGCAACCTGAGAAGAAGTCATCATCAGAGTCAATGACTTCCGTTCACCGACGTATGATATGACTCCTGGGTTCAACCCATTTACAAAGTAAGGTATATGGCATATTAACGATAGCTATACAGTTCATAATAGATAATAACAATTCACATTTTAAGCAGTTGCTATCGCTTTCTCAGCGCTTCCTGTCATTTTTAGGGAGTCGTTGGGCCCATGGGTGGTCAAGGACCGAGAGGAGAACCGGGCTTAGTGGTAAGTCAGTTTCATTTTACACTCTGCGTAGCTCGAAGAAGGATTTTAGTGTTTACTATACGTGTCATTTTGTTTTCATTATTGTATTGGGTTTTAACTAAAACAGTGGGACCCCGCCCTACGGCAATCCCTGTCAATATGACCAGGGGCCCGTCTCACGAAAATCCTGATAACTTTTCGGGCCCAGAAAGCTGTTTTGTGTGCGCGATGTTTGCATTGAAGACTCAAATTTTTTGGGGTTTGAAAGCTGGGCAGTAAAATTCTAAGTTAATATAGCTTCGGGCCCGAAAAGTTACCGGGACTGTCGAGAAACGGGCCTCAGGCCACTTTACATAGTAGCCTGATCAAAAGCTCTCGTCTATTTTTTTGTTTGATTTTTGTTGTTGTTGTTGTTGATGTTGTTGTTGTTGTTGTTGCTCTTTCGTTTTGTTTCACTAAAGCACCTTTTTGCGATTATTCTTTTGTCTTGTGTGTTTATTTATTTGTTTATTTATTTATTTACTTATTTATTTATTTTTGTTTGTTTTCATTAGGGTCAAGAGGGCGCCAGTGGAATTCCTGGGCTTCCTGGAGATACAGGCTTTCAGGTTAATTTTATAGTTTTAGTATATGACGACAAAACTCAGTGCTTACAAAACTCCCTTCAATTGAAAAAGAGCCTTATGGTTGTATTTTGCACCTGTTTTTTTAGGGAGATAGAGGTGGTGGAGGCCCTAAAGGTTACCGTGGAAGTCAAGGAGAGTTTGTAAGTATATGTCCCAGTTACCTCGATGCATGTGTAAATCCAAAAAGCGTGAGCATTAAAATTATTTGTGGATTGTTATTTTTTTCTCGAGGTAAACCAATCACATGTAAGGTTGATAAAACAAAAGCCCCAGCGGTAATGTGGTTTTCTAACAGATGTTATATTTTACTGTAGGGCGCACGTGGTATGCCTGGGCGTTTAGGCTCATCTGGACCTGATGGATCAGCGGTTTGTAAAAAAATAGCATCCATTTTTCGTATTGCTTCTCAAAACTTAAAGACTTATAGAAATCGAAGGAAACTCAAAATTGTTGGTTCAGCTTTGTTTACAAAATTTCTACTGGTTTTCTGAAACTAGATGTCTTTTGCCACGGATGGCCAGGATGGAAATTAGGATTTTAGCTTCACTGACTGTTTTTCTTTTTTGTCTAACTTTTATAAGGAAATCGCTAAAAACTTATAGCTTTTTCGTCTTGGAGAAATGACTTAACAACTTTCTCGCGGTTTAAGCCCTGATATAAAAATGCGTTTTCTCCTTACTGTTCTCCACACATCTGTTATGGTACTCTTAAGGAGAACCTGTCTAAATATCAAGACATCTTATCATTGGTGATCACTTTCTTTGTTCTCGTCACTTGAATGTTTGAACATATAGTGGTAATGTAACGAGAAATTTCCTTTTTTGTCACTGTTAGGGCTTAAAGGATTAAATTTCATTGCAGTTTTGACCCAGAATGTTAATAGGCGTACGAATGAATGTTAATAAGCTTAATAGGTTAGGCTTACGCGCTCTACTAAGCAACTTGTATATACATATTTTTTTTTAGGGAGGGATGGGTGAGGAAGGACGAGTGGGTAAAAGTGGACGGAACGGAAATAAGGTGATTACATTTTAATGCTTACATCCTACGCTGAATTTGACTGATTGCAACCGTGGAAACTACTGTATATCACGGTCTGAAAAGATCAAAGTAACGACCAGGAACGACATTTATAGCTCAGCTTGAGAATGAAAATAGCGTATCACTAGGAAAGCTTCACACACTTACGGAACAAGGCGCGGATTGAAACAAAAACAAAACTAATCAACTAATCAATCTTGTACGAGTAAGCTCAATATCACAGTAATAAATAAACTCCTTTAATCTCGAAACCAACCATGTTAAACTCTAGACTTGTTGTTTTAAGCCATCGACTAAACAGTTCGAATATCGAATTCAACAGCTATTCAACGTTTTATATTAAACGATTGCCCCATCCTGTTGAATGATGTTGAAATCATTATAGAAATTTTTTCTTACCGTGTGCCTGAAATTCGTGCGGGAGAGTGAGGCCAAGGCCAGAGGTCGAACTTTACATGGGTCGAACCAATTGCAAATTGGCAAAAACAATAGCTTTTGCTCATTTGCGTTAGGTTCGACTCATGCAAAGTTCGACGTTTGGCCTTGGCCTGAGTTGCCTTTTGAGGGACCTTGCGCGGTCCAGTTTGGATAGTTAGAAAAGTTGACAGTTTCTGGTGGAGTTAAATAAAGGGGTTAAGGGCTTGAAGAACGTAAGTTGCAGAATGATATGAAAATAAAAAACGAAACCTGTCGAATTCTATGCCATACGGTGGAAAAGAATCTGCGCTGGTTTCGTTTTAAACTGAAACGTCTCTTTGATTATCTTTTAGAGCGATTTTTGACTCGACTGTTTAGCATTTTTACTGTCGTACATACACCGTTCTTAGCTCATATCAACATCATTTCCTGAAAAGCCCACAGGAGGTCAAATAAAGCATTTTGTATTTCTTATTATTGTTTAAATTTCTGTTTCTTGAATTTCCTTTGTTCCAGGGTGGTGTTGGTGAACCAGGCCCTGCAGGAATCAGTGGAGAAATGGGATCACCGGTAAATAACCAAAATGCAAGGAGAGGGGAGTGGAGAAAAGGGCGAGAATTTGCTTGAAAAACAGCAGGGGAAACCCCCTGCTGTTGTTAACGCTTGAACTTGAGGAACGATCTAATACTACTTTCTTCACATATAGAGCGTTTACCACAGAAAATAACAATTGCAACGCCTTGCTATTTTCTGGAACGCTATCAATAGCTGCTGGATTATCACTTTTTTTTTTGTGCGAACTTATCCTGCTAAAAACAATTCACAGCTTTGAACAATCGTGTTTATTTGGCGAGCTATCGCAAAAATCATGCACCAAACCGGCTTTTGTGTCCCAGAATTCAGCGCGAACTTGCAATCGCAAAATCGGTTTCTGTAGTGACACAAAGGAAGTCTTAGCTGATCAAAGAGTGGTAAAATCAACGAGCTTTATCTCCTTCTCGAGGAGAAAACATGGACACAAAATCACTTTTTTTCGGCTTTATCAAATCAGTTAGAACCAATCTTGTTGCACTTCGACCAATCCTTAAAGTGCATATGACAGATTTTTTTTTATTTGCCTGATCGAATCTAAATGACATCCTGATATGAATATCAAAAATTATTTTTCGATTTCGATTTTCCTTCCCCGCGCTTTTGCCGTTTAAAAACGTGAAATTTTACTTCCGGTCATGTCAAAAACCGCGCAAAGGGAGACCTGGGCATAGTCACGTTGTGACGTCATACCAGGAACGGAGTCAATGCCAAAACAAGCTACGTGGGCCGCATTGCGGAGATCTAATTCATTTTATTTTTCTTTATTCCGCAACCGCCAAATTAAGCACGAAATTATGTGAAACTGTTGCTGTTACAAGTAATCTGGGCAGTGATTTGGAGCTTTTAGAGTCCATCGAATGCGAATCGCTAACTTCTGAAGTTGAAAGCGAAACAGAACTCGAGATCGAGAAAGAAGCTATTCAGAACCAAAAGGTCCTCACATAGACAATCCGCTTGCCGATGAAAATTGACTTAGAGAATACTAGTCAAGAGGTAGAGGAGACAGAACGAAGAAAACAGAATCTAGAAAAACCTATTTGATGATACCGTAGCGCTCGAGACGTTGTAAGAAGTGCCACGATTTCTCATCTCCCGGTGTAAATATTATAATT
>CAXIQD010000401.1:0-17000 GCA_964030785.1 Siderastrea siderea | reverse complement strand
AAATTTCACAGTTCGCAACTGTTCATTTTTCAGAACAATCTTTCAGCCTCGGGCATTATCCTCCGATATACCAGCCAATGGAAGGGGTTTAGGGTATTGAGGGTATTTAAACAACAAATAGAAAATTATGGCAATCGAGTATTCGCAAGATATAGTGTAGAATGCTGCGAGTGTCTACTACCATAGAATTCCGAAAGTAACGGCTCCTCCAAAGTAACGACCCCCCGAAAGTAGCGATCCCTTCCAAAAAGTGACAATTCAAACAAAAAAATGTACTGTATTTAATGTGACGTTTCTTCAACTAGTGCTGCAGGTTCTTAGCAGTGAATTGAGCAATATTTTCAGGAGTGAATTAAAAAAATATTTTCAACGAATACTACGATCAATTATCTATTTTGGTACTTGTACTTTCACAAACATTGCATAAAACTCCTGATAACAAGAACGCGTAAAAAAAACTTTTGTCCCAACTACAATTCTGTCCCTATTTACAGTGCGACTACTCCAACCGGGCCAGTTGGAAGAAAACTGACCAATCGTGACGCTAAATGAAAACAAAAGATAGCAAAGTCTTTTGTAAACGACCAATAACGTTGAAGCAGGCAGACAATGCACGTTCGAAAAATATTTGACACCGTAACCTCTGATAATGACCGCTCGGGAATCTGTCATGTCAACGATTGAACAAGGGGGTTAGTCTCTAAAGAAACTATGGTGCTGCGTCGGTGGGGACGTGAAACACAAAATTTTGGATTTATCAACTGAGTTGATAAGGTAGATTGGCCAACGTAAAGAGATTGAAAGCTCACGTTTCGAGCGTTAGCCCTTCGTCACAGCGAATCAAGGAATTGTGAGTTGCACTTCCTTTGGGAATTATATGGAGCTACGCTATTCGTGGGAACATGGCAACGTGAAAAACAAGAATAAAGTAGTTGAATGAAAAGCGTTCGTTGATACCGTGGGGATTAAGTGTGCCGATTTGAAAAATGAATTTTTGTTCTAGATTTTTACGGCTTTCCGTGTTACCCTGGTGTAGGGAAAGGCTGCAGATCGTCACCTGTTGGCTAGAATGATTAGGGAGATTGAAATTTCGGGCGACTGGTTTGAATGCGTCCTTGTCATTTTTTTCAGCGTCTCGTAGGTGTTCGCAGAAACGGTTGCCTAGTCTCCTCCCTGTTTCGCCAATGTATATCTTTTTGCATAAAGTACATGTTATGGAATAGATAACATCATTTTAAAGAACATTAAGAGCGGCTTGCTGTAACGATCACCTATACCTATGCAAGATAGAAAAATTCGATTTTCTCAAACTTTGTCACAATAAAGGGTTTTGCTAACTTGTTTCAAAACTGCAACTCTGAAGTTGTTTCGATTTTTATTTTTTTGTCGAGACGGTGTTTTGTATTTGCCCACCAAAAGCACCCGAAATCGACCCTAAAATCCCACTTTTGTCGAAAGCTAGCTAGGCAACATAATATCCGTAGCAGTAAAATCTAACCCATAGCATAATACAATCTTTCAACAGTTATTCAGCGCTGCCAGAACCGAAGGTAATTTGAACCCCAATTTTTTATTAAATTTTAAAAATTATAACCTGCGACGGCGTTGCGTTGCTTTGAAAATTAGGTCAAATTCGTGGGCCAAAAAGTCAACGTGGTACATGGATTTACCTATCAAAACTATTATTCAGGACAAAAGTATCACTCTGTCTTAGCTTTTATCGTAAAACTAGCTTGGGTAAATAAAACGAAAAATTTTGAGAGCGTCTTGAAAAGATGGCACTTGAGCTTGTTGATTGACATTTTGACCTTTTACGCTGCGAGTGCTATCACAAACGTAAGTCAAGAAGTGTTCGAATGTGGGTCTAATCTCCCGAAAAATAGTCTTTTGGGCATCTTGAATATCTGAGGGTTATTTATAAGTCATTACTAAGCTCCAAACGAGTATTTTTAGCAGAGGTTTATTTGAATTACAAAATGTACATTTGACAGTTGGCAAGTTTGCTCACGGCACGCGACACAATATCAGTTTATAAATCAGCACATCGACAAAAACATCGAGAAACCTAGTGAAATAGATTGTTAAAAAAATACTTGGAAGTATTTCTTACCTTAATCCAGCCTAGAGAGATGGTGATATTACTGCTGAAGCTTAAATGAAACGTGAGCGAAACGTTCGCTGCTTCGAAACATTTGCCAGGTTACATATTAACTGGCAGACACAGGCATCCCAAGCTCGTGTAAGAGTGTCATTCTTGTGCCTCGCATTTTACAGGCTACATATCAAACACTTAGAGAAGCTACGATGTGCTGTTCACTTAATACGACTGCCAACTCACGACTCGCTTTCTTATTGTTGTAAACAGTAATCACTTCTGCATTGGGGTAGCTATAGGCTTCTGCGTACGTTTATAAGCCTCACTCTATGTACCTAAATACCGTTATTATTAGCATACACTCCTTTTTTTACGAGAACGTCAATTTTTTTAGCTGAGGCTGAACCGAAACCGAATGTTCTTAGTTTTTTGGCGATATGAGCCTGAAACGTTCTTAACAATGTTCTTAAGATTAATTGTATAGTGTTTCAGTAAATCATAGCTCTGAATGAAAGAAAGAACAAATAGGTCAAGTTCTACCAATTCCCTAAAAATTGTGCGTGTTTCAGGTGTTTGCTTTATTAAAATTCTAGCATTTGAGGATTATTTAGGCTGTAAATTACTCTGACCAAGTTATTACACTGTAGTTTATTCTCACATATCTTAGTGTACAAATATGAAGACAACGTAAAGGCGTTCTTAACAAAATCTTAGCCTGGGTATGTTCTTAGCATGTTCTTCAAATTTGGGCCAATCCCAGCCTCGATGTTCTCATAAAAAAGGTTCTTATATAAAAAAAAAGAGTGTATATAATTTTGATAAAAATAAAATTAATGAAAATACTGAAAAAGATGTAGCGAATAATACGTTGCGGGAAAAAGAAAGAAATCTGGCAAAGACTTTGACCGGCGGGCGGTCGACATGCGCTTCCCTTAGCAGGCGACTTTCGCGCTCGATTTTTTACGACTATCCCTCCCTGAGCAGAAAGAGAGACTGTTCGTAGTCTAACTAGGTTCGATTTATATGTGGAAAGCGTCCTGCGTACTTACTAGTGTCAGCAATATCGAAATCGATCTGGACCATGTGGTAATAAAGAAAAAATATGGTAGACCAAGAAATTAAAAAAAAAACTTGGAAAAATAAGAAAAATATAATTTCATGATGCATCTCCTAGTCCAGCAAGCACAAGAACCTTTGCTTTTGCTACCATTAGTTGTGCAACTCAGCACGTGCCTCAACCCGTTTTTTTGGTATTATATGGCCCTTCTGCACGAGAAGAGGAACTGAATCAGTTTCACAGCTTGAGTGCCACCACTGCTAGGTGACACCACTGGAACTGGCTTCTGAATCCAAGCGGCCCTGTGCACCGAGCTGATACAGAAATCAACTTGTTTCTTCAAGTTGAAGGCACATCACTCCTACACCTTTTTCATCAATACCCGCATCAGTTGAAAGCCAAGCAAAAAGAATGCGGTTTGTTAGCATTCGCACACTAGCCGCTTCATCATATGATGCTATCAAAAAAGTAAAAATCTTAACCTTATGGCATTTTCTGTTTTTGTGCACTGGATTTGTTCTTGGGTTTCCTCCAAGAGGCTGCTGTTTTCGGTACGGCTGTTTCTTCTGTAGCTTCGACTGGCATTTCCAATTGTCTCTCATCGAGCCTTCCCTGGCACTGCCGAATTACACACATATATTTCATTTTCAGCAGTAGTCATAATGCATAAGTCAATTTCAGCAATAGCCATCGCCCCCCCTCCCCCCCTCCGCCTTGGGTCAACATCTGGCATTAGAGAAAAAAAGGCAAATTCCTGGGGGTGGGGAAGACAAATAACTCCGTCAAATGCCCCTAGGTGGGACCAAAAAAGAAGGCAAATGCCCCACCCCTGGAATCATCCAGAAAGCAACACTGCTCAAGATTTAATAAATCATAACACCCATCATTATTTTCAATGCTGTTGGTTGTTTACTGTGCGTCTATCCCCCCGTTGTTCATTTGGTTTAATGCCACTTATCAATAACACGCCAAATTGTGTACACGACAGTTGCTTTTGGTTCACTATTTCGTTCAATTATTCGTTCATTTATTTGATTTTGACGTGCACAATTCATAAGTGTTTATTTAATATGCTAAAAAATGCTGTTAACAATATATTAAGTTATTGAAGAACTGAAAATGCATGATCTTTATTTAACAAATGGCCAGAAACGAAAAAGCTTTTTACGAAAGTGATCATCTTGAATAACTTTTAAGATCCATTTATTACGTGCGTAACCAAAACCTGACATGGGTGTCAAATGCCCCAGGGCCGCCCGGTGGGTAGGCAAATGCCCGACCCCCGGGCAGTGAAAATTTTTAGATGCCCCACCCCGAGATTGAAATGTCAGCAAATGCCCGACTAATTTCCGGGGTGATGGGTACCGCTGGAATTGACTGATGCATTTAACATAGTTTCAATATTTTCTGTTTTAGGGTAAATTTGTCGGCGAGAATCTATACACCGTAAAAATATAAAAATTAATCTTTACCCCGAGCATATGCCCTGATAAAAGGAAGTGCTAAACCGTATTTCACGCAAATAACTCTCCAATTATATCCCCGGACATAAGTGCACCAATCTACCTGACAATCTAAAATATTTTCGCTTCCTTTCCTTTATTATGAGAAAATGAATTATTTACATTGAATTATTTCAAATCACTTTGCAACTCTTTGGGAAGTAACACACCAGTGGAGTGGAACAGCTGCCTGGAATGGGACAGGGCAGGTCATGGGCTCCTGGACAGGGTATACTGTAAACCAATAAGGGTAATTGTATTGCCCAATATTTTGGTGAGACAAAACTCACCTTTCTGCGTGGTCTTAGGTATCTTTTTGCACAGCTTCTTACAACCATATATTGCACTGTTGGCACTAGAACCACATGTTTCTCCAACAAGTTTGGCAAAGCGACATGAAGCCAAATAACAGGTTGCACTCAGACTGAGCCTCTTGAAATTATGTCAAACCACCAATATAACGCACAGCAAATACGGGATTGCGGAATTTATAATTGTAGTGGAAACATACAGGTCTAGATGTGATAGGACCAAATGGCTCTTTGATTTACGATGAATAATGAGAAGTGCAAGAAAACAAAGCACCAAAATTAAAACAAACAAAAAGAGTCGGGAAAATGTAGCAACTAAGAGGCAAGCTGTCGTGCGAGCTTGGGATGCCTGTGCCTGTCAGTTAATATGTAACCAGGCAAATGTTTTGAAGCAGCCGGAGCGTTTCGTTCACGTTTCGTTTCGTTCAAGCTGGCGATATCACCATCTCTTATCAAGATAGGCTAGATTAAGGTAAGAAATACTTCCGAGTATTTAGTTAACAATCTATTTCACTAGGTTTCTCGATGTTTTTGTCGATGTGCTGATTTATAAACTGATATTGTGTCGCGTGCCGTGAGCAAACTTGCCAACTGTCAAATGTACATTTTGTAATTCAAATAAACCTCTGCTAAAAATACTCGTTTGGAGCTTAGTAATGACGTATAAATAACCCTCAGATATTCAAGATGCCCAAAAGACTATTTTTCGGGAGATTAGACCCACATTCGAACATTTCTGGACTGATGTTTGTGACAGCACTCTCAGCGTAAAAGGTCAAAATGTCAATTAACAAGCTCAAGTGCCATCTTTTCAAGACGCTCTCAAAATTTTTCGTTTTATTTACCCAAGCTAGTTTTACGATAAAAGCTAAGACAGAGTGATACTTTTGTCCTGAATAATAGTTTTGATAGGTATATCCATGTACCACGTTGACTTTTTGGCCCATGAATTTGACCTAAATTTCAAAGTAACGCAACGTCGTCGCAGGTTATCATTTTTAAAATTTTATAAAAAATTTGGGTTCAAGTTACCTTCGGTTCTGGCAGCGCTGAATAACTGTTGAAAGATTGTATTATAACACTGTGGGTTAGATTTTCCTGCTACGGATAATATGTTGGCTTGGTAGGTTTCGACAAAAGTGGGATTTCAGGGTCGATTTCGGGTGCTTTTGGTGGGCAAATACAAAACACCGTCTCGACAAAAAGATAAAAACCCAAACAACTTCTAAGTTGCAGTTTTGAAACAAGTTAGCAAAACCCTTTATTGTGACAAAGTTTGAGAAAATCGAATTTTTCTATCTTGCATACCCTTAAAAGGGTGCGTTTCTTTGGGAAAATCCAAATCCGGATTCTTGTATCCAAAAACGGATTTTGCGTTTCTTTACCTAAATCCGAAAATGGATTAATCGGGGATTAGTGATCTGAAGAATCCACACTCCGAGTGGATACATCAGATCAAATCTAAATCCGGATTTTTAGGATTCATGATGCGTGCGTTTCTTTGGGGGACGGATCCGAAAATAGTACATCTGTCAAGCGGTCTTCCATGCAAATTTACTGGTCTCGCCATCTTTTCTCTCGATTTTGCGTGACAAAACATTCGATCGTGAAAAAGAAAATTCAGGTGATTATTCCGCTGCGTATATTTGAAAAGTTTTCTCCAACAGTACAGACAGAAGCATTGACACGTCAGGATAACTTCATTTGTGTACCATTTGTGTAATTCAGGGACCAGATTTTGCTAATTGTGAACGCAAATAGCGAGTTCGCTTGAACTACTGCAGATACTGTCCTTGTTCATAAATTATTTGTATTCCATTCTAGTTGAATTCTAGGGCAGTACGAGAGAAATATCGTTCTGATATATATATTGCGTACCTCCAGCCTGTCTTGTCATGACAAGATAATCCTTTTTCGGATTCTGCGTTTCGTTGATGTCGAAGAATCCATATGATCTGGGATCACAAATCCGTTTTCGGACTCTCCTAAAGAAATGCACCCTAAGTTACTCCAAAATGACAATGAAACAGGAAGAATCCTTTCACAGCCTCCATTGATTTCAAACGCAACAAAAACATAGGGAACTTTCTAGTTAGAAGTGTACTTAAATCTGATGATCAACCGGGTACTTTTAAATGCGCGCGAAACCGATGCAACACTTGTCCTTTCATTCACAATGCGGACAAAATAACAGGACCCAAGCGATCGATTAAAATCACTGGTCGCTTTACATGCACCTCCGCAAATGTTATGTATTGCATAACATGCACTTTATGCAAAAAGATATACATTGGCGAAACAGGGAGGAGACTAGGCGACCGTTTCTGCGAACACCTACGAGGCGTTGAAAGAAATGACAAGGACGCATCCAAACCAGTCGCCCGAAATTTCAATCTCCCTAATCATTCTAGCCAACACGTGACGATCTGCAGCCTTTCCCTACACCCGAGAGTAACACGGAAAGCCGTAAAAATCTAGAACAAAAATTCATTTTTCAAATCGGCACACTTAATCCCCACGGTATCAACGAACGCTTTTCATTCAACTAATTTTATTCTTGTTTTTACGTTGTCATATTGTTCCCACGAATAGCGTAGCTACATATATTCCCCGTATAAAGGAAGTGCAACCCACACTTCCTTGATTCGCTGTGACGAAGGGCTAACGCTCGAAACGTGAGCTTTCAATCTCTTTACGTTGGCAAATCTACCTTATCAACTCAGTTGATAAATCCAAAAATTTTATGTCTACGATTGGTTGCTTTCGATCCTAAATTTAGCACAGTGTGCTAAATTTTCAGCAGAACATTGAGCTGTCGAATTTGCGATTGACAATAAAATTTTCGCCCATAAACAAACCTTCAACAATACTTTCGCTTCAGCAGTATGAGTTTGTTTGTAGAACAAACCTTCTCCGAAATGAAATTCGGTAGCGCAACGAACTTGCTTGATTCTGATAAGCGTTCGCTCAGCGCAGTGAGTATCAACAAACACAGATCTAAAGATAAATATCGACATTTGCGCCCTTTGATCGTTTAATTTTAAACGGAGGTTCCCAAATCTCCTTATTGACTAAGTGCTCTTTGAATTAACAGGTGCTTATCGTTGATGTCGTTGATTGATTCTGGGTTCTGCAGCCCTTTCGCAGCCGCGGTCTCAATACTGCAAGAAAATCCAAATCCTGTATGTGAGCGTGGTGCAAGTCTGAAACGTATTCTTGTAATAGCTGGGAATGTCGGCGACTGTTGCCGTATATGCCGCCCTCTCGATTCAGTCTTACTTGTTTTTTCTGGGCAAAAGTCATTTTGGAAACATTTACATTTACAATAAGCTCACAGCTTATGTGACGCATAAAAACAATCCGGCAGATTAATTTCAGTCACAGCGAGTCAACAGCACACCATCATTGAAGCTAACCAATGAAAAAATTCGCCTATTTCCCGAGAGGTTCGCAGAATGAGACAGTTTCAAATTTATTTGGAGATGTATTATAAATATTGTCTAGATCCAACGTTATTGGTCAGTTTATGAAAAAATGTTGCCTTCTTTTGTTCTCAATTAGCGTTGCGATTGGTCAATTTTCTTCCAAGTGGCCCAGTTCGAGTAGCTGCACTGTAAATCAAACTACAGTGAAACCTGGAAATGACAGTGCATTGTGTAACTGGAACGCGAAAAATTTGCCTCATGTTTCCTTGTTCACCTGGAAAATGACCAAAAGCTTCTAGCTATTGATGGGTAAGCCAACGGTGTCTATGTAATTAAAAATCGTTTTATTCATTCAGTTATTTCTTTCATTCATTGTTGTCATGAAACCGTATTTGTTCTACATAAACTAGACATGTATCCTGAATGACTTTTCATTTCCTATTGAGATTCCTCTTCGTTGAAAACGACCGCTGAATTACGGTACTAACGTAATTCAAAGTAACGGCTACCCGAAAGTAACGGCCCCTATGGCCTGCAAAATCCCAAAGTAACGGGGGCCGTTATTTAAATCAAGTTCAAGGCGAATTCCAAAGTTCATTTTGTAAAATACTTAAATATAAATAGTATTGTGTGAAAGTACTGCTAGTAATATAAATAGTATTGTGTGAAAGTTTCATTTGAATGGTCAAACGATAGGATTTCATCCAGAGACTCAGAAGTTAGAATTGCCTCAATGTCTCTATCACTAAGTCTGGGAGTGAAAGGGTTAAAATCAAAACATGACAACATTCACAAATGTGATATTCAACTTTTTAGGCCGCACATCCTTTCTTAAAGTCATCCAAAGGAAGTATTGTGAACTTATGTGATATCCACGCGGTGCGACCAAAGTCCGATTACTCCGTGTACTGCATCTCAAAGGCGGGCTTACACATGGCCACGCTCTCATTGGCTAAAGAGTTCGCTCCAGAAGTCAGAGTCAACGGTGTCGCTCCTGGTTGCATCCTGTGGCCCGAGGAATCATGGGATGGATTGTCAGCGGAGGAAAGAGAAGTGCGGATGAAAGAAAACGAGAAGAAACGACAAGATACTCAAAGTAAAGTTCCGTTTGGCCGAAGAGGAGAGCCTGATAATGTTGCCGATACAGTTATATTTCTGTGTAGGTCCGCCGAGTACGTTACAGGGCAAGTTATCTCAGTTGATGGTGGCCGAACCTTACATCAGTAGCTGCGATGTTAGGCATGTGCATAGGCATGTCTACAGGGAGAATGCTAAGGGTGGGCGGGGCGATCTTTTTTTTTCATTGCAAGCAATAAAATAGTTGAGTTTGAGTTCACCAAGACCGCTGGATAAAAAAGACACGGGACGCAGTTGTACAAGGTTAGTCTCAATCTGAAGAAAAATATTCAGCAACACCATTGGTTGAGAATATGGTCAGGACTATTCACAATCCTGCGTATGACGTTTGTTGCAGAATTCAGCAGTTTGCTGCAGCTGCTGATTGTGAGTATCTATTTACGTTCAGACTAAGACTAATCCTACATTGAATCTAAGCTACTACTTCCCTTGTAAATCGGCTAAAATTATCGTTTGAAATACTGTCAGAACACTCCGATGAAGAGTCCTCACTTGTGTCCCCCATGTTTATGTCCAACGACGAAGGGCTAACCCTCGAAACGTCAGGTTTCAATCTCTTTACGATGGCCAATTTACCTTATCAACTCAGTTGATAAATCCAAAGTTTTGTATTCACGTCCCCACCGACGCAGCACCACAGTTTCCTGAGAAACTAACCCTCTTAATGTTTATTTCCAACGGGGACGGGTTGTCGTAGTTTCGTATTAACAGTCCATTATTACGCAATCACTTGTTGATTGGCTATTTCAAACCAATTCGCAGGAAAGGCTTATCTAAAAATAAATTTATTTGTGAAAACGACGTTTCACAGACGCAGTATGGACGTTGCACGCTCCGGGTAATGGTCTCCTGCCTTAGCTTTTTTCAGCGCCCTTGGTGAACTCGGATCTGGACTATTGTCGAGAAAGTTTGGTTTATATGTGAGTAAGTAGGTCCCTTGAGTACATCACAGCACAGATTTTCACTATTGATAGGACCCGACGCTTGTATCAGTATAGTAAGACATGTTTACAGTAAGGACCGTTATACCGGTGCTTTTTTTTCGGGGGGGAGGGGTGGGTTAGGAAAATCCAACTCTGGGGCAGGATTCAAAAAGCTTTCTTAAGTCAAAATGAATCCTTAGTCATTGTTTCTTAACAACAGGGTTTGTTTTCCAACAGTACATTGGACACATCTCCTCTTAGGAGGGCTTCATGAATTCAGCCCCAGTACTTTAGAATCCAGACAACTGGTGATCCTGAACAACATTTGATCTGATTTCATTTGTTTACCACTTCGATATGTTTGGAACCGATTTAATAGTCGAAATAACTTGCCTGTTGATGATTTGCAATCCTTTCCAGCCCCGGGAAAACCATAGTTCTTGTAACAATTGTGCGGCCTCATGTCCTGTTTCGGTCATAGAAAACGATCCTTAATCAGATTTTTTGTTTTTTGGTGATCAAAAATCCGATCTCGGGTTCCCCGAAAAACGCACCCTGGGCTGACCAGGCCAATCTTTGTTTCATTTGTAAGTTTCCTCTCAAGCATAGGTTATCACGGCCTTGGAAGACATCAATCTGAGGAAGTGCCTTACAAATTTTAAGGTCCACTCAAGTGATGCAACATTATACGCAACACGCAATATTAGGCGAAACTTTGAAATTGTACTGTGCCCTCCCCAACTCCCCCTGAAATTGTTACGTGCAGAGGGACACAGTTGAACTTAGACATACTTTTTTTATGCCATCTCTTCTCTCAATCCTTTCCATACCATACTTTATACTTTATTAGCCAATATTGTGTGTAAGTTTACAATTTTTCTTTGATAGTACTACTAATCAAGGCAGTAGTATATGTGTATCGGGAATATATGGCGGATGAACTCGGATCTGGACTATTGTCGAGAAAGTTTGGTTTATATGTAAGCAAGTAGGTCCCTTGAGTACATCACAGCACAGATTTTCACTATTGATAGGACCCGACGCTTGTATCAGTATATTATAATAAAGTTTCGATATAACGCGCGCTCTGATTGGTTGGAACAGCGTGCTTTATCAGAGTACGGATGCATGGAGTAGCCCGTGACGCCATTCTGCGCGCGCTGGCAAACTGAAAACCTTTCTTGCGCGCGCTTGCAAGCTATGAAAAAAAACTTCATTTCTTGCAATTAAAAGCCAGTTTCTTTACAAATATGAGCAAAGCTATATTATAAAACAAATAAAAAAGCCAAAACCGTGCTTTGTTCTGTGATAAAGTACTCAAGGAAGTGACGAGAGCACTCAAGAAGTAGGGAGAAGCACTCGCCTGCGGCTCGTGTTCACCCTACACTTCTTTCGTGCTCTCGTCACTTCCTTGCGTGCTTTATCACAGAACAAAGCACGGTTTTGGCTTTTTTATTTGTTAAGTAAGACATGTTTACAGTAAGGACCGTTATACCGGTGCTTTTTTTTCGGGGGGGAGGGGTGGGTTAGGAAAATCCAAATCTGGGGCAGGATTCAAAAAGCTTTCTTAAGTCAAAATGAATCCTTAGTCATTGTTTCTTAACAACAGGTTTTGTTTTCCAACAATACATAGGACACATCTCATCTTAGGAGGGTTTCATGAATTCAGCCCCAGCACTTTAGAATCCAGACAACTGGTGATCCTGAACAACATTTGATCTGATTTCATTTTTTACCACTTCGATATGTTTGGAACTGATTTAATAGTCGAAATAACTTGCCTGTTGATGATTTGCAATCCATTCTAGCCCTGGAAAAACCATAACTCTCGTAACAATTGTGCGGCCTCATGTCCTGTGTCGGTCATAGAAAACGATCCTTAATCAGATTTTTTGTTTTTTGGTGACCAAAAATCCGATCTCAGATTCCCCGAAAAACGCACCCCTGGGCTGAACATGTCAATCTTTGTTTCCTTTGTAAGTTTCCTCTTTAGCATAGATTATGCCATTGGAAGGCATCCATCTGGGGAAGTGACGTACAAGTTTTAGTGCCCACCCAAGTGATGCAACATTGCACACAGCACGCAGTATTAGGCGAAACTTTGAAATTGCACTGTGCCCCCCCCCCCCCCCCAACTCCCCCTGAAATTGTATCGTGCAGAGGGACACAGTTCAACTTAGGGGCCGATTACCTGAGCCGGGCTGGCCCGGTTAGGAGGGCTGGCTCGGTGTACCGAGATGACTGCTCAGCCCGGTATTACATGAGGCGAGCCAGCCCGGCTGTGGCTAAATTTAGAAGATGTCGTGTGAAAAGATGGCTCATCAAAGAGCATGAACCAAGTGTTTTTATTTTCGCCAATTCACTATTTTTGGCGTACTATTTTCAGTTTTACGTAGCTTTAAGGTCTGATAAACCTTTATGTGTTATATAGAAAGAGAAATATCGATCTTCTGGTGAGCCATTTTGCTCTGAAGCAAAATTTAGTGACGAGAAAGTGTTGGCCCAGCTAGCCGGGCTGGCCCGGCAATCGCGATTACATGGTAAATTTTCAGCCCGGCTAGCCGAGATCCCGGCATCGCGATGCCGGGATCCCAGCTAGCCGGGCTGAGATTTTTCCATGTAATCGCAAAGTTGATTTTTAATATGTTTCACAGACGCACCGAGATCCCGGCAAACCGAGCCGCCCGGCTAACCGGGCCAGCCCGCCTCATGTAATCGGCCCCTTAGAAATACTTTTTTTTATGCCATCTCTTCTCTCAATCCATTCTATATTACTACTAATCAAGGCAGTAGTATATATATGTATATAGGGAATATATGGGGGATGAAATCTCTAGTCCCTTTTACCCCCATATCAGTATACCCGATTTCATAGGCAATAAAGGTTAAGAATTTCTCTTGCTACTAATATAACTCTTTCTCTTTCAGAGGTAATCTGTAAATGTAGTTCTTTCGTTCTTTTAACTTAATAGATGAAATCATTTCAATGAAAACTACCAAGCATTTCCTTTCGGCAGTGTTATTATGCTAGCAGTGCTTGTCTAAGTTGTTCTGATTCATGATTTTTTCCGTCTATGGATAAATTGTTTCTATAAAAGTGTAATTATGCATTCAAATGAAAGCTATTTAGCAGTACTTTCCTGTGACGCTTGTGTTAAGAGCCCCTGATAGGTCAGGTTTCCTGTAGTGCAGTTTGTTTATCAGTATTTTATAAAATGGATGCTCAAAAAAGCGATAAATTGAGTGCTCCCGGAGGGATAATTTTCACGCGTAAAAGGTAAGAATTTGGGTTCTCGCGCGGGATAATTACCGCGCGTGTCTCGCTTCTCGCTCGACGCCTTAGGGCAGGTACTGCTAACAGCTGAACAAACTCGAGATAACAAAAGCATAATTTATGCTTTCGAGGTTACATAACAGCTTGTATCTGCAACTGTACTGTGATGGTCTAAAGGATAAACACTTAAGGTCAGTAAACTGCTAAATGATTTTCTGAAAAAATAAATGAGTGAAAGAGGATGTGAACTCCTTGGAACAATCAAATTTACTAATACATTTTCCTTGAATGAGTGAACATTGACATCAATTATTAAGTCGGAACAATCAAACCATGGTAATTAGACGATTGTTATGACTAACTTTTACTCAGCACTTAGTATATCATTTTCGGTAAATTGACACTCAAATGAATAAATGACTGTTAGCCTTCTTCAGGGGTATAAATATGGAATGACATTCCTCCGAACCGCTACAAACAGCCAAATCTGTCCATCCACATTTTATAGGTGTACATTAGATACGAATCCATAACACGCACACCTGGTAGGCTTCTAAACTTATAGGGTTTTAACTCTCAAAAGTGCCGAGTGTAGCCCTGCCAGAGAACCTTTGTCTCCAAAATCCAGTCCAAAAAAATGAATTTATCCATAACCATTGTAACTGTATAAATATTCGCAGTTCTGTAAAATTATCTCACATATTCAAAACCCGAATCTCTTTAATATTAATTTCAATATTTATTTGTATCTCCTGAAACAACAGTCAATACCTATTCACCTTAAGATGTCTTTTGGAAGACTGAAGTGCAATCACGCGACATTTCTTTGTCCTAACTTCCTCGTTCCTTCTTGTTATCTTGTTGTTAAAGCTTCTTTGCATGGCTGAAAATAAACATATAAAGTAAACAAAAGCCTGGCGATGGCGATACTTGATATTGGTGCTGCACTATTTCTGATGTTTTGATTTGATCGCGTGACAGACACGCGTGAATACCTATCATCAACATTAACTCCAGGTCGCACGTAGGGCTTTCATTAAAAAGTCTGTCACTTATTTTGTACTGCACGTTTTGATTCAGCACGATTTAATTAATCAAGACTATTCTGTCAAGTTTATCTGCTTTAGAAGAGCGAATATTTGGAGAAAAAGACAGTCGGTTAGCTGGCAACCAACAACACTCGAGCAACGAGCGAAGGTCGAGATGTAATCATGATTAATTTACATAAGGAGACGGAAACATCCTACTGAGTTAACTGTTGGTTTTACAGTTGTTTAATTCAACTTTTATGTATGTTGCTCTTAGCTTGAAGAGGAATCGGAAAGGAAAACTTGAAAACCAGGAAAATGGAATGCAGGACTGGTGGATTCTAATATAAACACACATGACTGCTGCACGTGTATGAAGACTTGATAAGGAAGACTACTATTGAATTGCGGACAAGCGAAGTTGATCGTATGTTGGTCGTGTTACAGTTGTTTCTCAGAGAAAAGAAGAACAACAACTGGACTCAAGTCTGTTGCGTGAATTTCTGATCACATTCAACTTGGGGCAAAAGTTTTAGACGCCAAGTATGACTTCAGAACCAGTGTGGGTTTCGCGTGTAAATTATCAAGCCCTTCCCTCTTGTGACGAATTGATAAACGCTGACGATGATAGCTGTGAAGATTCCCTTTCCAAGGGTGGCATGCTCACACAGAATGAATTTGCTAACGTGAATCCATTGGAACTGAGGGGAAGAGGTAATTTCAACAGCAATTTCAGAGATCACGTTCGGAGGCTTAGAACAGAAGAAGGAGTACGTGACATTCAACACACGGCTGCTTCTGAGAACAATAATCGAGTTGTGATAAATGTTTCTGGAAGGAGATATGAAACCTACGAAAGTACACTAGCGAGACTGCCGGATTCTCTGCTTGGTTCGCCATCAAAGAGAGCACCTTATTATGTTTCTACTAGCAAAGAACTATACTTCATGAGAAACAGAGATGTTTTTGATAGCATCCTGTTTTACTACCAATCCGGAGCCACAAATGGCGGGATTCTTGTAAAGCCTGATGGGATACCAGAGGAGACATTTGAAGCTGACGTAAAATTCTTTGAACTTGGTCAAGAAGCAGAGAGAAAGATTGGTGTGGAAACAGAGAGAAGGCGACATGGTGGGTTTGAAACTGTTTCTGCGGTTACGTCACACTGTCAAGCGTGTTCATCGAAGATAAGAAATCTTTTCGTACCAAATAGAACACGAAAATCATCTCCCCTTAACCGAATTATAGACGTTTGGACAATTTTTATTACTGTCTTCTTCGTTGTCTTGCTCTGCAGCGAAACTTTACCTCCAATCAGGAATGCTCTTACATTAGACCAATGTTGCAACCAAACAGAAACGAACACCTCACCGAGAAAACGCGAAATCAGCTTTTTCTGGTCTCTCAGTGAAAAGTGTTGTATTTCGTGGTTCACGCTAGAATATGTACTTCGCGTGTTTAGCGCGACTGATAAGACAGCTTACTTGCTTTCAGCGCAGGGCATTTTTGACATGTTGTCTTTCCTACCTTACCTCCTACAAATCATCCTTCGTGAATTAGTTTCAGAAGCAGAAGCAATTGTTTTTCAACGTATCCTTGTGTTCTTAACGTTCTTCTCGGTATTCAAGTTGACGCGCTACTCTTTGGGGCTACAGATTCTGTTAAAAACAATTCAAACAAGCGTCAAGGAACTTGTTCTGCTTATAGTCTGTGTAGTCATCAGTTTAGTGTTGTTTTCATCCGTGATATATTACTGCGAGACTAGCGACCAGTCCACCGCGTTCACAAGTATCCCAGCCGCGTTTTGGTTTATCATCGTTACCATGACAACAGCGGGATATGGTGACATGACACCAACCACAGTGGCGGGAAAAATTTTCAGCGCCCTCTGCGCAGTGTTTGGAGTTTGCTGTATTTTAGCAATACCGTCGACAATCCTCGTCACAAACTTCAATTTCTATTACGTGAAGCAAAAAGAAAAATCAAAGAAGCCGAAACGACCAAAGAACAAAATGACAGCTCTGCGAAAGTGGGTGACTCGTTTTCGCACAGTCGCCCTGTGATTGTATGAGCAATATTTTGTTAAATAACAAGCAATTATTGATTAAATTTAATCATATATATATATATATATATATATATATATATTAAAAACTGGACTAGGTATATTGGATTTCTAGCATTTTGATTGGCTCAACGGAACTAGGCTATCAGCTCATATACCTGCTGCGACCAAATATGGTCAATG
>CAXIQD010000400.1:0-35965 GCA_964030785.1 Siderastrea siderea | reverse complement strand
AACGGCTCCTTTAGGAGCCACCAAATAAAGAAAAGCAATGATCAGCCTTCAATGATTTGACACAATAGCACACCCCTCCCTTTTCGTGTACCATTGCCCACCCATACCGAATCATATCGGAAACTAGAGCGGCTAATTTAATTGTCTGGATATCACAGACAGACCAGAGATACCAAATGCTTAGAGGGAAATAAAAAGAGTACGCCTAGTTTTACGGCCCGTGGAGGCAGGTCAATAATTTCTGTAATATCGCTGTTGCTCGCAAATCAGTGAACTTAATGCACCACAAGAAAAAAAACAAAACAAACACACAAACAAACAATACAAAAGTCAAACCAAACCAAACAAAACCAAACAAACCAAACACACACACAAACACACACACACACACACAAACACACACACAAACACACACACACAAACACACCGTGGTATCGTGTGTATGGGTAATGCACAGTTATATCTATATCGGGAATTACAATTATTGCTGTTTTGTTCGTCGCGATTCAATGTTCGCGGAAAAGCTGGAGCAACTAAGATTTTTTTCGTTTGTGAGCGTCTGCCTACTTTATAGCGGGTTAGGGGTTTTGATAGTATTGTTGGACATTGCTTTATACGACATTTAGTGGCTCCTAAAAGAGCCGTTGGTTTGTTTCAGCAAGAGCGACTAGCTCACTTGCTGCTGGTAAACTTCGTTACGGCCTTGGTACCCTCGCTGACGGCGTGCTTTGCCAATTCTCCGGGCAGAAGCAGTCTGATGGCGGTTTGGATCTCGCGGGAACTAATGGTGGATTTCTTGTTGTAGTGGGCCAGGCGGGAAGATTCCGTGGCGATGCGCTCGAAGATGTCGTTCACGAAGGAGTTCATGATGCCCATGGCTTTGCTGGAGATGCCCGTGTCAGGGTGCACCTGCTTCAAGACCTTGTAGATGTAGATCGCATAGCTCTCCTTTCTCCTAGTCCGCTTCTTGTTCTTGCCTGAACCATCAGCCGTCCCGGACTTAGCCTTGCCCGCTCTCTTCTCACCCTTTTTCGCGGCCGGTACTTTCGGTGCCATGAGTTCTCAGTTATGGATTATTCGCTTTGATTCTCGAAATCAGCCTTCGATAACTCAGGGCTAGCGCAATTTCTATTTATGTCAACAAATTCAATAGGATTAATTAGTATGCGGATCACAATTGCCGTGCTTTTTACCGATTGGTTATTAGTTAAAAAGTCCGATGCCGCTTAAAGAAAAAAATCGAAAACAAAGGTAGTTTGCATATCTTTTGTGAGCTACGGTCGCGTCTTGATTGGTGCGTTTTGATCCGCGAAAGACAGCACAAGCAAAATAAATTTGGGGTTCATAGATTTTAGCGGACACATTGATTTCTCTCGACTCGAGTTCTTGAAAAAATGACCGGACGCGGAAAAGGTAAAGCTCAGGGCACCAAGTCAAAGTCTCGTTCATCCGAGCAGGTCTTCAGTTTCCTGTCGGTCGTATCCATCGTCTCCTTCGTAAGGGCAACTACGCCGGAGCGTGTTGGCGCTGGTGCTCCAGTGTACTTGGCTGCGGTGCTGGAATATCTGAGTGCCGAAATTCTCGAGTTAGCCGGAAACGCTGCACGGGACAACAAGAAAACCAGAATCATTCCTCGACATCTTCAACTGGCTGTCCGAATGACGAAGAGTTGAACAAACTGCTTGCCGGAGTCACCATCGCTCAGGGTGGTGTTCTCCCCAACATTCAAGCAGTGCTTTTACCCAAGAAAACGGAGAAGAAACAACATTAAGCTACAGGCTTACCACAGAAAACAAAAACGGCTCTTTTAGGAGCCACCAAATATCAAATAAAGTCATGGCCAATCAGCAAATAATTCATGTCTAGCAAAAGATGTAATTTCAAAGGAGCACATTTATCGTTTTAATAATTTCTAGTTTGCAACGAATAACACTCCCTATTTGCGTAAAGTGTGCGCTTTCTGAAAACTAACAAGCATAAAAAGTCCCTTAATTGCGCAGCGCTGCGACTGCGATGTTGATCGCGTGCATGGTAAACTTGAAACTGTGCATGTTTGGCAAGGCAATGAAACAAATTGATTTAAAAAAATTACTTAAGTAAAAGTTTGACACTTACTGTGCTTGATATTGAACCGCTGGGAATGAACTTCCGAAGACACGCGTAGACGCCAGCGGACATTTGATTTGGGGTAATGCACGAGATAATCATCGGCTGGAATAAATTCCTGCAAAAGAAGAAAATGTTGGCTTGATTCTTGAAAGAATAGACTGAGTCGATTATCCACTGATAAATTGACCTGGTAAAAGTGACAGCAGTCATAAAGGCTAAAACCCTTTTAGCGCGGCTGAAATGTACTTTTAATCCGCACTACGCGTAAAGAAAGTTTTGTTCACGCAAGCAGTTAAAAATAATCCAGTGCTTAGCTGAAAACCACCCTCACCAATTTTATGTTCTCATGCCATTACGTAATGTATCGTTGTTGTTTGTTTATTTTTAATGGTCGTCGTGTTTGTTTGTTCGTTTGTTTGTTTGTTTCTATTTCGCTGTAATCCCTATTACGGTTTCGCTGTGTTTGTTTATCTAAGGTGAGTGAATGTGGTGTGTATTTCAAGGTTACGAAACTGTCTGTATGTCTGTGTGCGAAATCGGTTTGGAGATAAGCACTTTATTGGTCACAACTTTGCGTGAGTTGTTGGCTCCTAAAAGAGCCGTTTGTTTTGTAGACTTGTAGCTATGGAACGCTTTAACCACCAAATCCCGTACAGAGTACGTCCTTGGCGTTTGAGAGCGTACACCACATCCATGGCGGTAACGGTCTTTCGCTTGGCGTGCTCGGTATAGGTCACAGCATCACGGATGACGTTCTCAAGGAAAACTTTGAGAACACCACGAGTCTCCTCGTAGATTAGCCCAGAAATACGCTTGACACCTCCACGGCGGGCAAGGCGACGGATAGCTGGCTTGGTGATTCCCTGTATGTTATCTCGTAGAATTTTTCGGTGACGCTTAGCGCCTCCTTTGCCTAAACCTTTGCCTCCTTTCCCGCGTCCTGACATGTTAGCAAATTTTCGGATTGGAATTTCGAAAGAATGAGTGAGTTGTTGCCGCCTGACCGGATTATCTAATACCTTTTTGCCTTACCTCTCAGGAAACATGCCTTTTTTTCGCAATATATACAGATAAACAAAGCAAATGCAAATTTTTTGTAGGGCGGTCTCGGAATGTTTTAATGAAATAAATACATCTAACTCCGCACCAATCACATCGCAAGTTATTTGATCCAATCAGATTACAGGATTTTCGCAATAAATCGAGCCCCTCCAAATATTGCGACAAACGCAAGTTTGTGAGCGATTTAGTATTTCGCGAACGTTGTTAGCAGTCATGGCTCGTACAAAGCAAACAGCTCGAAAGTCAACCGGTGGAAAAGCACCTCGCAAGCAGTTAGCTACCAAAGCGGCGAGAAAAAGCGCTCCTGCTACCGCGGAGTTAAGAAACCTCACCGTTACAGGCCCGGTACCGTCGCTCTCCGAGAAATCCGTCGCTATCAGAAATCTACCGAACTGTTGATCCGCAAGTTGCCGTTCCAGCGTCTCGTTCGAGAAATCGCACAGGATTTCAAAACCGACTTGCGGTTTCAAAGCTCCGCTGTGTTGGCTCTTCAAGAGGCTAGCGAAGCCTACTTGGTCGGTCTGTTCGAGGACACCAACCTGTGTGCCATCCACGCCAAACGTGTCACCATAATGCCCAAGGACATCCAGCTGGCCCGTCGAATTCGCGGAGAACGTGCTTAAGTCAATCATCCGAGAGCACCACAACAAACGGCTCCTTTAGGAGCCACCACTCGAATAAAAAGTCAATGGCCAATTACTTGTGACTTATGTGTCTCTTAACTGAAGTTTGGTTTCGAGCAACTCAGATAAGCTCGGTCTGATCTATGAAAGAGAGATAAAACAGCGCAAACAACAAGAAGAAATAGTAATTTAGCTGGAAATTGAGCGCGCTTTGTGCTGTCATGTCTGTGCGCGCGCAGCTTTTAGGACAAAACAACACTGCTTTTTTTTTCTTTAATTATCACAAGCAATAATATTACTACGCATTTAAACAAGGGCAGTGTCATGTCATACACCTAACAATAAAATGCTAGGCGCTGCAGTACTCTCGAAATAACTCAGCTGCCTTCGAAAGAACATGTAATTAAACGCGCGTTCTAACGAATTAGACATAATTCATGACGACATCGTTAGCACTTTGTTACGCCTGTGAGCACGTGCGATCTGTTTGAAAACTTTGATTTCTCAAAACGCATGGTTTTTTACGGGACATTTCTCTACAAATGTAAGTAGCGATACGTTGTAATACAAGCACGACATAGAAAATGCTTTAAAGTTGCTTTGTTCTCTATACAACATGAAAAAAATCGGCGAAAATACTATTTTGAAGCGCTCTCGTCTGTTCATGAAGTGCGTGGCAAGAAAAGAAAGACAGGATGAAGGCTTTTTTAAGTCGTCCATCAATGCAAAAAGACACGAGGTCGAGTTATAAAATATGAGGTTTTGAAACCCCCCAGCGCGAATGTGTTTTTGCGAAGTTTTGTATTTTCCTTCTGGTTTTCGAAGCGCGATCTTGCACAAAATGCCGCGTAATGACTAAAGAATGTTGTGTATACTTGAGCTATCGGCTCTCCAGGCTGTTAAAAACACTCTCATCGTCCCACTCGTTTGCCTCATGGAGCAGTGTACTTAATTCTACAACTGAAATCAGTTTGAAAAAACACAAAATGTAACGAGACCGGGAAATTATCGAGTCTTGAACGGGGCAAAGAAGCACAACATAGCCTAAGTTAAACACGTTCGTAAAGCCTAGTAGTAGCGGTTTGCTCCCTCTGCGGTCCGCTTATAGAAGTAAAAACTTTACAACGCAGACAATCGACATCTCGCAAAGCGAACGGAGTTGACAGAAGTTTAATAGAATGTCTGACAACAGCGGAAAGAAAAAGGAAGGCGCTAAAAAGCCTGTCGAACATCCCAAATATACCGAAATGATCAAGGCTGCCATTGTCGCTCTTAAGGAGAGAAACGGCTCGTCGCTTCAAGCCATCGAAAAGTACATCAAGTCCAACTACAAAGTGGGAGATAGGGCACACCAATACATCAAGCAAGCTCTAAAACGGGGCGAGGTCAGTGGGAAATTCATTCACACGAAAGGCGTGGGAGCCTCGGGATCCTTCAAGGTCAACAAGGAGGAGGAGAAGAAAGCAGCGAAAAAGCCAGTCCCGGCAAAGAAGAAGCCCGCCGCTGCTAAGTCAGAAAAGAAGACCAAAACACCAGCGGCTAAAATATCCCCGGTAAAGAAAAAGCCCGCTGCTAAGCCTAAGCCTGCCAAGAAAGAGAAGAAATCCACCACAAAGCAGAGAGCTTCAGTCCCAAAGAACAGGACAGCCAAGAAGCCGTCAGCAAAGAAGTCGAAGGAGAACACAAAGGCGCCTACTAGAAAGCCGGCAGCCAAGAAAGTTAGCAAGAAGTGAACACGCACCACTTTAACAAAACGGCTCCTTTAGGAGCCACCAAATAAAGAAAAGCAATGATCAGCCTTCAATGATTTGACACAATAGCACACCCCTCCCTTTTCGTGTACCATTGCCCACCCATACCGAATCATATCGGAAACTAGAGCGGCTAATTTAATTGTCTGGATATCACAGACAGACCAGAGATACCAAATGCTTAGAGGGAAATAAAAAGAGTACGCCTAGTTTTACGGCCCGTGGAGGCAGGTCAATAATTTCTGTAATATCGCTGTTGCTCGCAAATCAGTGAACTTAATGCACCACAAGAAAAAAAACAAAACAAAACACACAAACAAACAATACAAAAGTCAAACCAAACCAAACAAACCAAACAAACCAAACACACACACAAACACACACACACACACACAAACACACACACAAACACACACACACAAACACACCGTGGTATCGTGTGTATGGGTAATGCACAGTTATATCTATATCGGGAATTACAATTATTGCTGTTTTGTTCGTCGCGATTCAATGTTCGCGGAAAAGCTGGAGCAACTAAGATTTTTTTCGTTTGTGAGCGTCTGCCTACTTTATAGCGGGTTAGGGGTTTTGATAGTATTGTTGGACATTGCTTTATACGACATTTAGTGGCTCCTAAAAGAGCCGTTGGTTTGTTTCAGCAAGAGCGACTAGCTCACTTGCTGCTGGTAAACTTCGTTACGGCCTTGGTACCCTCGCTGACGGCGTGCTTTGCCAATTCTCCGGGCAGAAGCAGTCTGATGGCGGTTTGGATCTCGCGGGAACTAATGGTGGATTTCTTGTTGTAGTGGGCCAGGCGGGAAGATTCCGTGGCGATGCGCTCGAAGATGTCGTTCACGAAGGAGTTCATGATGCCCATGGCTTTGCTGGAGATGCCCGTGTCAGGGTGCACCTGCTTCAAGACCTTGTAGATGTAGATCGCATAGCTCTCCTTTCTCCTAGTCCGCTTCTTGTTCTTGCCTGAACCATCAGCCGTCCCGGACTTAGCCTTGCCCGCTCTCTTCTCACCCTTTTTCGCGGCCGGTACTTTCGGTGCCATGAGTTCTCAGTTATGGATTATTCGCTTTGATTCTCGAAATCAGCTTCGATAACTCAGGCTAGCGCAATTTCTATTTATGTCAACAAATTCAATAGGATTAATTAGTATGCGGATCACAATTGCCGTGCTTTTTACCGATTGGTTATTAGTTAAAAAGTCCGATGCCGCTTAAAGAAAAAAATCGAAAACAAAGGTAGTTTGCATATCTTTTGTGAAGCTACGGTCGCGTCTTGATTGGTGCGTTTTGATCCGCGAAAGACAGCACAAGCAAAATAAATTTGGGGTTCATAGATTTTAGCGGACACATTGATTTCTCTCGACTCGAGTTCTTGAAAAAATGACCGGACGCGGAAAAGGTAAAGCTCAGGGCACCAAGTCAAAGTCTCGTTCATCCCGAGCAGGTCTTCAGTTTCCTGTCGGTCGTATCCATCGTCTCCTTCGTAAGGGCAACTACGCCGAGCGTGTTGGCGCTGGTGCTCCAGTGTACTTGGCTGCGGTGCTGGAATATCTGAGTGCCGAAATTCTCGAGTTAGCCGGAAACGCTGCACGGGACAACAAGAAAACCAGAATCATTCCTCGACATCTTCAACTGGCTGTCCGGAATGACGAAGAGTTGAACAAACTGCTTGCCGGAGTCACCATCGCTCAGGGTGGTGTTCTCCCCAACATTCAAGCAGTGCTTTTACCCAAGAAAACGGAGAAGAAACAACATTAAGCTACAGGCTTACCACAGAAAACAAAAACGGCTCTTTTAGGAGCCACCAAATATCAAATAAAGTCATGGCCAATCAGCAAATAATTCATGTCTAGCAAAAGATGTAATTTCAAAGGAGCACATTTATCGTTTTATAATTTCTAGTTTGCAACGAATAACACTCCCTATTTGCGTAAAGTGTGCGCTTTCTGAAAACTAACAAGCATAAAAAGTCCCTTAATTGCGCAGCGCTGCGACTGCGATGTTGATCGCGTGCATGGTAAACTTGAAACTGTGCATGTTTGGCAAGGCAATGAAACAAATTGATTTAAAAAAATTACTTAAGTAAAAGTTTGACACTTACTGTGCTTGATATTGAACCGCTGGGAATGAACTTCCGAAGACACGCGTAGACGCCAGCGGACATTTGATTTGGGTAATGCACGAGATAATCATCGGGCTGGAATAAATTCCTGCAAAAGAAGAAAATGTTGGCTTGATTCTTGAAAGAATAGACTGAGTCGATTATCCACTGATAAATTGACCTGGTAAAAGTGACAGCAGTCATAAAGGCTAAAACCCTTTTAGCGCGGCTGAAATGTACTTTTTATCCGCACTACGCGTAAAGAAAGTTTTGTTCACGCAAGCAGTTAAAAATAATCCAGTGCTTAGCTGAAAACCACCCTCACCAATTTTATGTTCTCATGCCATTACGTAATGTATCGTTGTTGTTTGTTTATTTTTAATGGTCGTCGTGTTTGTTTGTTCGTTTGTTTGTTTGTTTCTATTTCGCTGTAATCCCTATTACGGTTTCGCTGTGTTTGTTTATCTAAGGTGAGTGAATGTGGTGTGTATTTCAAGGTTACGAAACTGTCTGTATGTCTGTGTGCGAAATCGGTTTGGAGATAAGCACTTTATTGGTCACAACTTTTGCGTGAGTTGTTGGCTCCTAAAAGAGCCGTTTGTTTTGTAGACTTGTAGCTATGGAACGCTTTAACCACCAAATCCGTACAGAGTACGTCCTTGGCGTTTGAGAGCGTACACCACATCCATGGCGGTAACGGTCTTTCGCTTGGCGTGCTCGGTATAGGTCACAGCATCACGGATGACGTTCTCAAGGAAAACTTTGAGAACACCACGAGTCTCCTCGTAGATTAGCCCAGAAATACGCTTGACACCTCCACGGCGGGCAAGGCGACGGATAGCTGGCTTGGTGATTCCCTGTATGTTATCTCGTAGAATTTTTCGGTGACGCTTAGCGCCTCCTTTGCCTAAACCTTTGCCTCCTTTCCCGCGTCCTGACATGTTAGCAAATTTTCGGATTGGAATTTCGAAAGAATGAGTGAGTTGTTGCCGCCTGACCGGATTATCTAATACCTTTTTGCCTTACCTCTCAGGAAACATGCCTTTTTTTTCGCAATATATACAGATAAACAAAGCAAATGCAAATTTTTTGTAGGGCGGTCTCGGAATGTTTTAATGAAATAAATACATCTAACTCCGCACCAATCACATCGCAAGTTATTTGATCCAATCAGATTACAGGATTTTCGCAATAAATCGAGCCCCTCCAAATATTGCGACAAACGCAAGTTTTGTGAGCGATTTAGTATTTTCGCGAACGTTGTTAGCAGTCATGGCTCGTACAAAGCAAACAGCTCGAAAGTCAACCGGTGGAAAAGCACCTCGCAAGCAGTTAGCTACCAAAGCGGCGAGAAAAAGCGCTCCTGCTACCGGCGGAGTTAAGAAACCTCACCGTTACAGGCCCGGTACCGTCGCTCTCCGAGAAATCCGTCGCTATCAGAAATCTACCGAACTGTTGATCCGCAAGTTGCCGTTCCAGCGTCTCGTTCGAGAAATCGCACAGGATTTCAAAACCGACTTGCGGTTTCAAAGCTCCGCTGTGTTGGCTCTTCAAGAGGCTAGCGAAGCCTACTTGGTCGGTCTGTTCGAGGACACCAACCTGTGTGCCATCCACGCCAAACGTGTCACCATAATGCCCAAGGACATCCAGCTGGCCCGTCGAATTCGCGGAGAACGTGCTTAAGTCAATCATCCGAGAGCACCACAACAAACGGCTCCTTTAGGAGCCACCACTCGAATAAAAAGTCAATGGCCAATTACTTGTGACTTATGTGTC
Source organism: Siderastrea siderea (assembly GCA_964030785.1). Classification (NCBI taxonomy): domain Eukaryota; kingdom Metazoa; phylum Cnidaria; class Anthozoa; order Scleractinia; family Rhizangiidae; genus Siderastrea; species Siderastrea siderea. The sequence continues at coordinate 26,529 of CAXIQD010000400.1, read as the reverse complement.
TCTTAACTGAAGTTTGGTTTCGAGCAACTCAGATAAGCTCGGTCTGATCTATGAAAGAGAGATAAAACAGCGCAAACAACAAGAAGAAATAGTAATTTAGCTGGAAATTGAGCGCGCTTTGTGCTGTCATGTCTGTGCGCGCGCAGCTTTTAGGACAAAACAACACTGCTTTTTTTTTCTTTAATTATCACAAGCAATAATATTACTACGCATTTAAACAAGGGCAGTGTCATGTCATACACCTAACAATAAAATGCTAGGCGCTGCAGTACTCTCGAAATAACTCAGCTGCCTTCGAAAGAACATGTAATTAAACGCGCGTTCTAACGAATTAGACATAATTCATGACGACATCGTTAGCACTTTGTTACGCCTGTGAGCACGTGCGATCTGTTTGAAAACTTTGATTTCTCAAAACGCATGGTTTTTTACGGGACATTTCTCTACAAATGTAAGTAGCGATACGTTGTAATACAAGCACGACATAGAAAATGCTTTAAAGTTGCTTTGTTCTCTATACAACATGAAAAAAATCGGCGAAAATACTATTTTGAAGCGCTCTCGTCTGTTCATGAAGTGCGTGGCAAGAAAAGAAAGACAGGATGAAGGCTTTTTTAAGTCGTCCATCAATGCAAAAAGACACGAGGTCGAGTTATAAAATATGAGGTTTTGAAACCCCCCAGCGCGAATGTGTTTTTGCGAAGTTTTGTATTTTCCTTCTGGTTTTCGAAGCGCGATCTTGCACAAAATGCCGCGTAATGACTAAAGAATGTTGTGTATACTTGAGCTATCGGCTCTCCAGGCTGTTAAAAACACTCTCATCGTCCCACTCGTTTGCCTCATGGAGCAGTGTACTTAATTCTACAACTGAAATCAGTTTGAAAAAACACAAAATGTAACGAGACCGGGAAATTATCGAGTCTTGAACGGGGCAAAGAAGCACAACATAGCCTAAGTTAAACACGTTCGTAAAGCCTAGTAGTAGCGGTTTGCTCCCTCTGCGGTCCGCTTATAGAAGTAAAAACTTTACAACGCAGACAATCGACATCTCGCAAAGCGAACGGAGTTGACAGAAGTTTAATAGAATGTCTGACAACAGCGGAAAGAAAAAGGAAGGCGCTAAAAAGCCTGTCGAACATCCCAAATATACCGAAATGATCAAGGCTGCCATTGTCGCTCTTAAGGAGAGAAACGGCTCGTCGCTTCAAGCCATCGAAAAGTACATCAAGTCCAACTACAAAGTGGGAGATAGGGCACACCAATACATCAAGCAAGCTCTAAAACGGGGCGAGGTCAGTGGGAAATTCATTCACACGAAAGGCGTGGGAGCCTCGGGATCCTTCAAGGTCAACAAGGAGGAGGAGAAGAAAGCAGCGAAAAAGCCAGTCCCGGCAAAGAAGAAGCCCGCCGCTGCTAAGTCAGAAAAGAAGACCAAAACACCAGCGGCTAAAATATCCCCGGTAAAGAAAAAGCCCGCTGCTAAGCCTAAGCCTGCCAAGAAAGAGAAGAAATCCACCACAAAGCAGAGAGCTTCAGTCCCAAAGAACAGGACAGCCAAGAAGCCGTCAGCAAAGAAGTCGAAGGAGAACACAAAGGCGCCTACTAGAAAGCCGGCAGCCAAGAAAGTTAGCAAGAAGTGAACACGCACCACTTTAACAAAACGGCTCCTTTAGGAGCCACCAAATAAAGAAAAGCAATGATCAGCCTTCAATGATTTGACACAATAGCACACCCCTCCCTTTTCGTGTACCATTGCCCACCCATACCGAATCATATCGGAAACTAGAGCGGCTAATTTAATTGTCTGGATATCACAGACAGACCAGAGATACCAAATGCTTAGAGGGAAATAAAAAGAGTACGCCTAGTTTTACGGCCCGTGGAGGCAGGTCAATAATTTCTGTAATATCGCTGTTGCTCGCAAATCAGTGAACTTAATGCACCACAAGAAAAAAAACAAAACAAAACACACAAACAAACAATACAAAAGTCAAACCAAACCAAACAAACCAAACAAACCAAACACACACACAAACACACACACACACACACAAACACACACACAAACACACACACACAAACACACCGTGGTATCGTGTGTATGGGTAATGCACAGTTATATCTATATCGGGAATTACAATTATTGCTGTTTTGTTCGTCGCGATTCAATGTTCGCGGAAAAGCTGGAGCAACTAAGATTTTTTTCGTTTGTGAGCGTCTGCCTACTTTATAGCGGGTTAGGGGTTTTGATAGTATTGTTGGACATTGCTTTATACGACATTTAGTGGCTCCTAAAAGAGCCGTTGGTTTGTTTCAGCAAGAGCGACTAGCTCACTTGCTGCTGGTAAACTTCGTTACGGCCTTGGTACCCTCGCTGACGGCGTGCTTTGCCAATTCTCCGGGCAGAAGCAGTCTGATGGCGGTTTGGATCTCGCGGGAACTAATGGTGGATTTCTTGTTGTAGTGGGCCAGGCGGGAAGATTCCGTGGCGATGCGCTCGAAGATGTCGTTCACGAAGGAGTTCATGATGCCCATGGCTTTGCTGGAGATGCCCGTGTCAGGGTGCACCTGCTTCAAGACCTTGTAGATGTAGATCGCATAGCTCTCCTTTCTCCTAGTCCGCTTCTTGTTCTTGCCTGAACCATCAGCCGTCCCGGACTTAGCCTTGCCCGCTCTCTTCTCACCCTTTTTCGCGGCCGGTACTTTCGGTGCCATGAGTTCTCAGTTATGGATTATTCGCTTTGATTCTCGAAATCAGCTTCGATAACTCAGGCTAGCGCAATTTCTATTTATGTCAACAAATTCAATAGGATTAATTAGTATGCGGATCACAATTGCCGTGCTTTTTACCGATTGGTTATTAGTTAAAAAGTCCGATGCCGCTTAAAGAAAAAAATCGAAAACAAAGGTAGTTTGCATATCTTTTGTGAAGCTACGGTCGCGTCTTGATTGGTGCGTTTTGATCCGCGAAAGACAGCACAAGCAAAATAAATTTGGGGTTCATAGATTTTAGCGGACACATTGATTTCTCTCGACTCGAGTTCTTGAAAAAATGACCGGACGCGGAAAAGGTAAAGCTCAGGGCACCAAGTCAAAGTCTCGTTCATCCCGAGCAGGTCTTCAGTTTCCTGTCGGTCGTATCCATCGTCTCCTTCGTAAGGGCAACTACGCCGAGCGTGTTGGCGCTGGTGCTCCAGTGTACTTGGCTGCGGTGCTGGAATATCTGAGTGCCGAAATTCTCGAGTTAGCCGGAAACGCTGCACGGGACAACAAGAAAACCAGAATCATTCCTCGACATCTTCAACTGGCTGTCCGGAATGACGAAGAGTTGAACAAACTGCTTGCCGGAGTCACCATCGCTCAGGGTGGTGTTCTCCCCAACATTCAAGCAGTGCTTTTACCCAAGAAAACGGAGAAGAAACAACATTAAGCTACAGGCTTACCACAGAAAACAAAAACGGCTCTTTTAGGAGCCACCAAATATCAAATAAAGTCATGGCCAATCAGCAAATAATTCATGTCTAGCAAAAGATGTAATTTCAAAGGAGCACATTTATCGTTTTATAATTTCTAGTTTGCAACGAATAACACTCCCTATTTGCGTAAAGTGTGCGCTTTCTGAAAACTAACAAGCATAAAAAGTCCCTTAATTGCGCAGCGCTGCGACTGCGATGTTGATCGCGTGCATGGTAAACTTGAAACTGTGCATGTTTGGCAAGGCAATGAAACAAATTGATTTAAAAAAATTACTTAAGTAAAAGTTTGACACTTACTGTGCTTGATATTGAACCGCTGGGAATGAACTTCCGAAGACACGCGTAGACGCCAGCGGACATTTGATTTGGGTAATGCACGAGATAATCATCGGGCTGGAATAAATTCCTGCAAAAGAAGAAAATGTTGGCTTGATTCTTGAAAGAATAGACTGAGTCGATTATCCACTGATAAATTGACCTGGTAAAAGTGACAGCAGTCATAAAGGCTAAAACCCTTTTAGCGCGGCTGAAATGTACTTTTTATCCGCACTACGCGTAAAGAAAGTTTTGTTCACGCAAGCAGTTAAAAATAATCCAGTGCTTAGCTGAAAACCACCCTCACCAATTTTATGTTCTCATGCCATTACGTAATGTATCGTTGTTGTTTGTTTATTTTTAATGGTCGTCGTGTTTGTTTGTTCGTTTGTTTGTTTGTTTCTATTTCGCTGTAATCCCTATTACGGTTTCGCTGTGTTTGTTTATCTAAGGTGAGTGAATGTGGTGTGTATTTCAAGGTTACGAAACTGTCTGTATGTCTGTGTGCGAAATCGGTTTGGAGATAAGCACTTTATTGGTCACAACTTTTGCGTGAGTTGTTGGCTCCTAAAAGAGCCGTTTGTTTTGTAGACTTGTAGCTATGGAACGCTTTAACCACCAAATCCGTACAGAGTACGTCCTTGGCGTTTGAGAGCGTACACCACATCCATGGCGGTAACGGTCTTTCGCTTGGCGTGCTCGGTATAGGTCACAGCATCACGGATGACGTTCTCAAGGAAAACTTTGAGAACACCACGAGTCTCCTCGTAGATTAGCCCAGAAATACGCTTGACACCTCCACGGCGGGCAAGGCGACGGATAGCTGGCTTGGTGATTCCCTGTATGTTATCTCGTAGAATTTTTCGGTGACGCTTAGCGCCTCCTTTGCCTAAACCTTTGCCTCCTTTCCCGCGTCCTGACATGTTAGCAAATTTTCGGATTGGAATTTCGAAAGAATGAGTGAGTTGTTGCCGCCTGACCGGATTATCTAATACCTTTTTGCCTTACCTCTCAGGAAACATGCCTTTTTTTTCGCAATATATACAGATAAACAAAGCAAATGCAAATTTTTTGTAGGGCGGTCTCGGAATGTTTTAATGAAATAAATACATCTAACTCCGCACCAATCACATCGCAAGTTATTTGATCCAATCAGATTACAGGATTTTCGCAATAAATCGAGCCCCTCCAAATATTGCGACAAACGCAAGTTTTGTGAGCGATTTAGTATTTTCGCGAACGTTGTTAGCAGTCATGGCTCGTACAAAGCAAACAGCTCGAAAGTCAACCGGTGGAAAAGCACCTCGCAAGCAGTTAGCTACCAAAGCGGCGAGAAAAAGCGCTCCTGCTACCGGCGGAGTTAAGAAACCTCACCGTTACAGGCCCGGTACCGTCGCTCTCCGAGAAATCCGTCGCTATCAGAAATCTACCGAACTGTTGATCCGCAAGTTGCCGTTCCAGCGTCTCGTTCGAGAAATCGCACAGGATTTCAAAACCGACTTGCGGTTTCAAAGCTCCGCTGTGTTGGCTCTTCAAGAGGCTAGCGAAGCCTACTTGGTCGGTCTGTTCGAGGACACCAACCTGTGTGCCATCCACGCCAAACGTGTCACCATAATGCCCAAGGACATCCAGCTGGCCCGTCGAATTCGCGGAGAACGTGCTTAAGTCAATCATCCGAGAGCACCACAACAAACGGCTCCTTTAGGAGCCACCACTCGAATAAAAAGTCAATGGCCAATTACTTGTGACTTATGTGTCTCTTAACTGAAGTTTGGTTTCGAGCAACTCAGATAAGCTCGGTCTGATCTATGAAAGAGAGATAAAACAGCGCAAACAACAAGAAGAAATAGTAATTTAGCTGGAAATTGAGCGCGCTTTGTGCTGTCATGTCTGTGCGCGCGCAGCTTTTAGGACAAAACAACACTGCTTTTTTTTTCTTTAATTATCACAAGCAATAATATTACTACGCATTTAAACAAGGGCAGTGTCATGTCATACACCTAACAATAAAATGCTAGGCGCTGCAGTACTCTCGAAATAACTCAGCTGCCTTCGAAAGAACATGTAATTAAACGCGCGTTCTAACGAATTAGACATAATTCATGACGACATCGTTAGCACTTTGTTACGCCTGTGAGCACGTGCGATCTGTTTGAAAACTTTGATTTCTCAAAACGCATGGTTTTTTACGGGACATTTCTCTACAAATGTAAGTAGCGATACGTTGTAATACAAGCACGACATAGAAAATGCTTTAAAGTTGCTTTGTTCTCTATACAACATGAAAAAAATCGGCGAAAATACTATTTTGAAGCGCTCTCGTCTGTTCATGAAGTGCGTGGCAAGAAAAGAAAGACAGGATGAAGGCTTTTTTAAGTCGTCCATCAATGCAAAAAGACACGAGGTCGAGTTATAAAATATGAGGTTTTGAAACCCCCCAGCGCGAATGTGTTTTTGCGAAGTTTTGTATTTTCCTTCTGGTTTTCGAAGCGCGATCTTGCACAAAATGCCGCGTAATGACTAAAGAATGTTGTGTATACTTGAGCTATCGGCTCTCCAGGCTGTTAAAAACACTCTCATCGTCCCACTCGTTTGCCTCATGGAGCAGTGTACTTAATTCTACAACTGAAATCAGTTTGAAAAAACACAAAATGTAACGAGACCGGGAAATTATCGAGTCTTGAACGGGGCAAAGAAGCACAACATAGCCTAAGTTAAACACGTTCGTAAAGCCTAGTAGTAGCGGTTTGCTCCCTCTGCGGTCCGCTTATAGAAGTAAAAACTTTACAACGCAGACAATCGACATCTCGCAAAGCGAACGGAGTTGACAGAAGTTTAATAGAATGTCTGACAACAGCGGAAAGAAAAAGGAAGGCGCTAAAAAGCCTGTCGAACATCCCAAATATACCGAAATGATCAAGGCTGCCATTGTCGCTCTTAAGGAGAGAAACGGCTCGTCGCTTCAAGCCATCGAAAAGTACATCAAGTCCAACTACAAAGTGGGAGATAGGGCACACCAATACATCAAGCAAGCTCTAAAACGGGGCGAGGTCAGTGGGAAATTCATTCACACGAAAGGCGTGGGAGCCTCGGGATCCTTCAAGGTCAACAAGGAGGAGGAGAAGAAAGCAGCGAAAAAGCCAGTCCCGGCAAAGAAGAAGCCCGCCGCTGCTAAGTCAGAAAAGAAGACCAAAACACCAGCGGCTAAAATATCCCCGGTAAAGAAAAAGCCCGCTGCTAAGCCTAAGCCTGCCAAGAAAGAGAAGAAATCCACCACAAAGCAGAGAGCTTCAGTCCCAAAGAACAGGACAGCCAAGAAGCCGTCAGCAAAGAAGTCGAAGGAGAACACAAAGGCGCCTACTAGAAAGCCGGCAGCCAAGAAAGTTAGCAAGAAGTGAACACGCACCACTTTAACAAAACGGCTCCTTTAGGAGCCACCAAATAAAGAAAAGCAATGATCAGCCTTCAATGATTTGACACAATAGCACACCCCTCCCTTTTCGTGTACCATTGCCCACCCATACCGAATCATATCGGAAACTAGAGCGGCTAATTTAATTGTCTGGATATCACAGACAGACCAGAGATACCAAATGCTTAGAGGGAAATAAAAAGAGTACGCCTAGTTTTACGGCCCGTGGAGGCAGGTCAATAATTTCTGTAATATCGCTGTTGCTCGCAAATCAGTGAACTTAATGCACCACAAGAAAAAAAACAAAACAAAACACACAAACAAACAATACAAAAGTCAAACCAAACCAAACAAACCAAACAAACCAAACACACACACAAACACACACACACACACACAAACACACACACAAACACACACACACAAACACACCGTGGTATCGTGTGTATGGGTAATGCACAGTTATATCTATATCGGGAATTACAATTATTGCTGTTTTGTTCGTCGCGATTCAATGTTCGCGGAAAAGCTGGAGCAACTAAGATTTTTTTCGTTTGTGAGCGTCTGCCTACTTTATAGCGGGTTAGGGGTTTTGATAGTATTGTTGGACATTGCTTTATACGACATTTAGTGGCTCCTAAAAGAGCCGTTGGTTTGTTTCAGCAAGAGCGACTAGCTCACTTGCTGCTGGTAAACTTCGTTACGGCCTTGGTACCCTCGCTGACGGCGTGCTTTGCCAATTCTCCGGGCAGAAGCAGTCTGATGGCGGTTTGGATCTCGCGGGAACTAATGGTGGATTTCTTGTTGTAGTGGGCCAGGCGGGAAGATTCCGTGGCGATGCGCTCGAAGATGTCGTTCACGAAGGAGTTCATGATGCCCATGGCTTTGCTGGAGATGCCCGTGTCAGGGTGCACCTGCTTCAAGACCTTGTAGATGTAGATCGCATAGCTCTCCTTTCTCCTAGTCCGCTTCTTGTTCTTGCCTGAACCATCAGCCGTCCCGGACTTAGCCTTGCCCGCTCTCTTCTCACCCTTTTTCGCGGCCGGTACTTTCGGTGCCATGAGTTCTCAGTTATGGATTATTCGCTTTGATTCTCGAAATCAGCTTCGATAACTCAGGCTAGCGCAATTTCTATTTATGTCAACAAATTCAATAGGATTAATTAGTATGCGGATCACAATTGCCGTGCTTTTTACCGATTGGTTATTAGTTAAAAAGTCCGATGCCGCTTAAAGAAAAAAATCGAAAACAAAGGTAGTTTGCATATCTTTTGTGAAGCTACGGTCGCGTCTTGATTGGTGCGTTTTGATCCGCGAAAGACAGCACAAGCAAAATAAATTTGGGGTTCATAGATTTTAGCGGACACATTGATTTCTCTCGACTCGAGTTCTTGAAAAAATGACCGGACGCGGAAAAGGTAAAGCTCAGGGCACCAAGTCAAAGTCTCGTTCATCCCGAGCAGGTCTTCAGTTTCCTGTCGGTCGTATCCATCGTCTCCTTCGTAAGGGCAACTACGCCGAGCGTGTTGGCGCTGGTGCTCCAGTGTACTTGGCTGCGGTGCTGGAATATCTGAGTGCCGAAATTCTCGAGTTAGCCGGAAACGCTGCACGGGACAACAAGAAAACCAGAATCATTCCTCGACATCTTCAACTGGCTGTCCGGAATGACGAAGAGTTGAACAAACTGCTTGCCGGAGTCACCATCGCTCAGGGTGGTGTTCTCCCCAACATTCAAGCAGTGCTTTTACCCAAGAAAACGGAGAAGAAACAACATTAAGCTACAGGCTTACCACAGAAAACAAAAACGGCTCTTTTAGGAGCCACCAAATATCAAATAAAGTCATGGCCAATCAGCAAATAATTCATGTCTAGCAAAAGATGTAATTTCAAAGGAGCACATTTATCGTTTTATAATTTCTAGTTTGCAACGAATAACACTCCCTATTTGCGTAAAGTGTGCGCTTTCTGAAAACTAACAAGCATAAAAAGTCCCTTAATTGCGCAGCGCTGCGACTGCGATGTTGATCGCGTGCATGGTAAACTTGAAACTGTGCATGTTTGGCAAGGCAATGAAACAAATTGATTTAAAAAAATTACTTAAGTAAAAGTTTGACACTTACTGTGCTTGATATTGAACCGCTGGGAATGAACTTCCGAAGACACGCGTAGACGCCAGCGGACATTTGATTTGGGTAATGCACGAGATAATCATCGGGCTGGAATAAATTCCTGCAAAAGAAGAAAATGTTGGCTTGATTCTTGAAAGAATAGACTGAGTCGATTATCCACTGATAAATTGACCTGGTAAAAGTGACAGCAGTCATAAAGGCTAAAACCCTTTTAGCGCGGCTGAAATGTACTTTTTATCCGCACTACGCGTAAAGAAAGTTTTGTTCACGCAAGCAGTTAAAAATAATCCAGTGCTTAGCTGAAAACCACCCTCACCAATTTTATGTTCTCATGCCATTACGTAATGTATCGTTGTTGTTTGTTTATTTTTAATGGTCGTCGTGTTTGTTTGTTCGTTTGTTTGTTTGTTTCTATTTCGCTGTAATCCCTATTACGGTTTCGCTGTGTTTGTTTATCTAAGGTGAGTGAATGTGGTGTGTATTTCAAGGTTACGAAACTGTCTGTATGTCTGTGTGCGAAATCGGTTTGGAGATAAGCACTTTATTGGTCACAACTTTTGCGTGAGTTGTTGGCTCCTAAAAGAGCCGTTTGTTTTGTAGACTTGTAGCTATGGAACGCTTTAACCACCAAATCCGTACAGAGTACGTCCTTGGCGTTTGAGAGCGTACACCACATCCATGGCGGTAACGGTCTTTCGCTTGGCGTGCTCGGTATAGGTCACAGCATCACGGATGACGTTCTCAAGGAAAACTTTGAGAACACCACGAGTCTCCTCGTAGATTAGCCCAGAAATACGCTTGACACCTCTACGGCGGGCAAGGCGACGGATAGCTGGCTTGGTGATTCCCTGTATGTTATCTCGTAGAATTTTTCGGTGACGCTTAGCGCCTCCTTTGCCTAAACCTTTGCCTCCTTTCCCGCGTCCTGACATGTTAGCAAATTTTCGGATTGGAATTTCGAAAGAATGAGTGAGTTGTTGCCGCCTGACCGGATTATCTAATACCTTTTTGCCTTACCTCTCAGGAAACATGCCTTTTTTTTCGCAATATATACAGATAAACAAAGCAAATGCAAATTTTTTGTAGGGCGGTCTCGGAATGTTTTAATGAAATAAATACATCTAACTCCGCACCAATCACATCGCAAGTTATTTGATCCAATCAGATTACAGGATTTTCGCAATAAATCGAGCCCCTCCAAATATTGCGACAAACGCAAGTTTTGTGAGCGATTTAGTATTTTCGCGAACGTTGTTAGCAGTCATGGCTCGTACAAAGCAAACAGCTCGAAAGTCAACCGGTGGAAAAGCACCTCGCAAGCAGTTAGCTACCAAAGCGGCGAGAAAAAGCGCTCCTGCTACCGGCGGAGTTAAGAAACCTCACCGTTACAGGCCCGGTACCGTCGCTCTCCGAGAAATCCGTCGCTATCAGAAATCTACCGAACTGTTGATCCGCAAGTTGCCGTTCCAGCGTCTCGTTCGAGAAATCGCACAGGATTTCAAAACCGACTTGCGGTTTCAAAGCTCCGCTGTGTTGGCTCTTCAAGAGGCTAGCGAAGCCTACTTGGTCGGTCTGTTCGAGGACACCAACCTGTGTGCCATCCACGCCAAACGTGTCACCATAATGCCCAAGGACATCCAGCTGGCCCGTCGAATTCGCGGAGAACGTGCTTAAGTCAATCATCCGAGAGCACCACAACAAACGGCTCCTTTAGGAGCCACCACTCGAATAAAAAGTCAATGGCCAATTACTTGTGACTTATGTGTCTCTTAACTGAAGTTTGGTTTCGAGCAACTCAGATAAGCTCGGTCTGATCTATGAAAGAGAGATAAAACAGCGCAAACAACAAGAAGAAATAGTAATTTAGCTGGAAATTGAGCGCGCTTTGTGCTGTCATGTCTGTGCGCGCGCAGCTTTTAGGACAAAACAACACTGCTTTTTTTTTCTTTAATTATCACAAGCAATAATATTACTACGCATTTAAACAAGGGCAGTGTCATGTCATACACCTAACAATAAAATGCTAGGCGCTGCAGTACTCTCGAAATAACTCAGCTGCCTTCGAAAGAACATGTAATTAAACGCGCGTTCTAACGAATTAGACATAATTCATGACGACATCGTTAGCACTTTGTTACGCCTGTGAGCACGTGCGATCTGTTTGAAAACTTTGATTTCTCAAAACGCATGGTTTTTTACGGGACATTTCTCTACAAATGTAAGTAGCGATACGTTGTAATACAAGCACGACATAGAAAATGCTTTAAAGTTGCTTTGTTCTCTATACAACATGAAAAAAATCGGCGAAAATACTATTTTGAAGCGCTCTCGTCTGTTCATGAAGTGCGTGGCAAGAAAAGAAAGACAGGATGAAGGCTTTTTTAAGTCGTCCATCAATGCAAAAAGACACGAGGTCGAGTTATAAAATATGAGGTTTTGAAACCCCCCAGCGCGAATGTGTTTTTGCGAAGTTTTGTATTTTCCTTCTGGTTTTCGAAGCGCGATCTTGCACAAAATGCCGCGTAATGACTAAAGAATGTTGTGTATACTTGAGCTATCGGCTCTCCAGGCTGTTAAAAACACTCTCATCGTCCCACTCGTTTGCCTCATGGAGCAGTGTACTTAATTCTACAACTGAAATCAGTTTGAAAAAACACAAAATGTAACGAGACCGGGAAATTATCGAGTCTTGAACGGGGCAAAGAAGCACAACATAGCCTAAGTTAAACACGTTCGTAAAGCCTAGTAGTAGCGGTTTGCTCCCTCTGCGGTCCGCTTATAGAAGTAAAAACTTTACAACGCAGACAATCGACATCTCGCAAAGCGAACGGAGTTGACAGAAGTTTAATAGAATGTCTGACAACAGCGGAAAGAAAAAGGAAGGCGCTAAAAAGCCTGTCGAACATCCCAAATATACCGAAATGATCAAGGCTGCCATTGTCGCTCTTAAGGAGAGAAACGGCTCGTCGCTTCAAGCCATCGAAAAGTACATCAAGTCCAACTACAAAGTGGGAGATAGGGCACACCAATACATCAAGCAAGCTCTAAAACGGGGCGAGGTCAGTGGGAAATTCATTCACACGAAAGGCGTGGGAGCCTCGGGATCCTTCAAGGTCAACAAGGAGGAGGAGAAGAAAGCAGCGAAAAAGCCAGTCCCGGCAAAGAAGAAGCCCGCCGCTGCTAAGTCAGAAAAGAAGACCAAAACACCAGCGGCTAAAATATCCCCGGTAAAGAAAAAGCCCGCTGCTAAGCCTAAGCCTGCCAAGAAAGAGAAGAAATCCACCACAAAGCAGAGAGCTTCAGTCCCAAAGAACAGGACAGCCAAGAAGCCGTCAGCAAAGAAGTCGAAGGAGAACACAAAGGCGCCTACTAGAAAGCCGGCAGCCAAGAAAGTTAGCAAGAAGTGAACACGCACCACTTTAACAAAACGGCTCCTTTAGGAGCCACCAAATAAAGAAAAGCAATGATCAGCCTTCAATGATTTGACACAATAGCACACCCCTCCCTTTTCGTGTACCATTGCCCACCCATACCGAATCATATCGGAAACTAGAGCGGCTAATTTAATTGTCTGGATATCACAGACAGACCAGAGATACCAAATGCTTAGAGGGAAATAAAAAGAGTACGCCTAGTTTTACGGCCCGTGGAGGCAGGTCAATAATTTCTGTAATATCGCTGTTGCTCGCAAATCAGTGAACTTAATGCACCACAAGAAAAAAAACAAAACAAAACACACAAACAAACAATACAAAAGTCAAACCAAACCAAACAAACCAAACAAACCAAACACACACACAAACACACACACACACACACAAACACACACACAAACACACACACACAAACACACCGTGGTATCGTGTGTATGGGTAATGCACAGTTATATCTATATCGGGAATTACAATTATTGCTGTTTTGTTCGTCGCGATTCAATGTTCGCGGAAAAGCTGGAGCAACTAAGATTTTTTTCGTTTGTGAGCGTCTGCCTACTTTATAGCGGGTTAGGGGTTTTGATAGTATTGTTGGACATTGCTTTATACGACATTTAGTGGCTCCTAAAAGAGCCGTTGGTTTGTTTCAGCAAGAGCGACTAGCTCACTTGCTGCTGGTAAACTTCGTTACGGCCTTGGTACCCTCGCTGACGGCGTGCTTTGCCAATTCTCCGGGCAGAAGCAGTCTGATGGCGGTTTGGATCTCGCGGGAACTAATGGTGGATTTCTTGTTGTAGTGGGCCAGGCGGGAAGATTCCGTGGCGATGCGCTCGAAGATGTCGTTCACGAAGGAGTTCATGATGCCCATGGCTTTGCTGGAGATGCCCGTGTCAGGGTGCACCTGCTTCAAGACCTTGTAGATGTAGATCGCATAGCTCTCCTTTCTCCTAGTCCGCTTCTTGTTCTTGCCTGAACCATCAGCCGTCCCGGACTTAGCCTTGCCCGCTCTCTTCTCACCCTTTTTCGCGGCCGGTACTTTCGGTGCCATGAGTTCTCAGTTATGGATTATTCGCTTTGATTCTCGAAATCAGCTTCGATAACTCAGGCTAGCGCAATTTCTATTTATGTCAACAAATTCAATAGGATTAATTAGTATGCGGATCACAATTGCCGTGCTTTTTACCGATTGGTTATTAGTTAAAAAGTCCGATGCCGCTTAAAGAAAAAAATCGAAAACAAAGGTAGTTTGCATATCTTTTGTGAAGCTACGGTCGCGTCTTGATTGGTGCGTTTTGATCCGCGAAAGACAGCACAAGCAAAATAAATTTGGGGTTCATAGATTTTAGCGGACACATTGATTTCTCTCGACTCGAGTTCTTGAAAAAATGACCGGACGCGGAAAAGGTAAAGCTCAGGGCACCAAGTCAAAGTCTCGTTCATCCCGAGCAGGTCTTCAGTTTCCTGTCGGTCGTATCCATCGTCTCCTTCGTAAGGGCAACTACGCCGAGCGTGTTGGCGCTGGTGCTCCAGTGTACTTGGCTGCGGTGCTGGAATATCTGAGTGCCGAAATTCTCGAGTTAGCCGGAAACGCTGCACGGGACAACAAGAAAACCAGAATCATTCCTCGACATCTTCAACTGGCTGTCCGGAATGACGAAGAGTTGAACAAACTGCTTGCCGGAGTCACCATCGCTCAGGGTGGTGTTCTCCCCAACATTCAAGCAGTGCTTTTACCCAAGAAAACGGAGAAGAAACAACATTAAGCTACAGGCTTACCACAGAAAACAAAAACGGCTCTTTTAGGAGCCACCAAATATCAAATAAAGTCATGGCCAATCAGCAAATAATTCATGTCTAGCAAAAGATGTAATTTCAAAGGAGCACATTTATCGTTTTATAATTTCTAGTTTGCAACGAATAACACTCCCTATTTGCGTAAAGTGTGCGCTTTCTGAAAACTAACAAGCATAAAAAGTCCCTTAATTGCGCAGCGCTGCGACTGCGATGTTGATCGCGTGCATGGTAAACTTGAAACTGTGCATGTTTGGCAAGGCAATGAAACAAATTGATTTAAAAAAATTACTTAAGTAAAAGTTTGACACTTACTGTGCTTGATATTGAACCGCTGGGAATGAACTTCCGAAGACACGCGTAGACGCCAGCGGACATTTGATTTGGGTAATGCACGAGATAATCATCGGGCTGGAATAAATTCCTGCAAAAGAAGAAAATGTTGGCTTGATTCTTGAAAGAATAGACTGAGTCGATTATCCACTGATAAATTGACCTGGTAAAAGTGACAGCAGTCATAAAGGCTAAAACCCTTTTAGCGCGGCTGAAATGTACTTTTTATCCGCACTACGCGTAAAGAAAGTTTTGTTCACGCAAGCAGTTAAAAATAATCCAGTGCTTAGCTGAAAACCACCCTCACCAATTTTATGTTCTCATGCCATTACGTAATGTATCGTTGTTGTTTGTTTATTTTTAATGGTCGTCGTGTTTGTTTGTTCGTTTGTTTGTTTGTTTCTATTTCGCTGTAATCCCTATTACGGTTTCGCTGTGTTTGTTTATCTAAGGTGAGTGAATGTGGTGTGTATTTCAAGGTTACGAAACTGTCTGTATGTCTGTGTGCGAAATCGGTTTGGAGATAAGCACTTTATTGGTCACAACTTTTGCGTGAGTTGTTGGCTCCTAAAAGAGCCGTTTGTTTTGTAGACTTGTAGCTATGGAACGCTTTAACCACCAAATCCGTACAGAGTACGTCCTTGGCGTTTGAGAGCGTACACCACATCCATGGCGGTAACGGTCTTTCGCTTGGCGTGCTCGGTATAGGTCACAGCATCACGGATGACGTTCTCAAGGAAAACTTTGAGAACACCACGAGTCTCCTCGTAGATTAGCCCAGAAATACGCTTGACACCTCCACGGCGGGCAAGGCGACGGATAGCTGGCTTGGTGATTCCCTGTATGTTATCTCGTAGAATTTTTCGGTGACGCTTAGCGCCTCCTTTGCCTAAACCTTTGCCTCCTTTCCCGCGTCCTGACATGTTAGCAAATTTTCGGATTGGAATTTCGAAAGAATGAGTGAGTTGTTGCCGCCTGACCGGATTATCTAATACCTTTTTGCCTTACCTCTCAGGAAACATGCCTTTTTTTTCGCAATATATACAGATAAACAAAGCAAATGCAAATTTTTTGTAGGGCGGTCTCGGAATGTTTTAATGAAATAAATACATCTAACTCCGCACCAATCACATCGCAAGTTATTTGATCCAATCAGATTACAGGATTTTCGCAATAAATCGAGCCCCTCCAAATATTGCGACAAACGCAAGTTTTGTGAGCGATTTAGTATTTTCGCGAACGTTGTTAGCAGTCATGGCTCGTACAAAGCAAACAGCTCGAAAGTCAACCGGTGGAAAAGCACCTCGCAAGCAGTTAGCTACCAAAGCGGCGAGAAAAAGCGCTCCTGCTACCGGCGGAGTTAAGAAACCTCACCGTTACAGGCCCGGTACCGTCGCTCTCCGAGAAATCCGTCGCTATCAGAAATCTACCGAACTGTTGATCCGCAAGTTGCCGTTCCAGCGTCTCGTTCGAGAAATCGCACAGGATTTCAAAACCGACTTGCGGTTTCAAAGCTCCGCTGTGTTGGCTCTTCAAGAGGCTAGCGAAGCCTACTTGGTCGGTCTGTTCGAGGACACCAACCTGTGTGCCATCCACGCCAAACGTGTCACCATAATGCCCAAGGACATCCAGCTGGCCCGTCGAATTCGCGGAGAACGTGCTTAAGTCAATCATCCGAGAGCACCACAACAAACGGCTCCTTTAGGAGCCACCACTCGAATAAAAAGTCAATGGCCAATTACTTGTGACTTATGTGTCTCTTAACTGAAGTTTGGTTTCGAGCAACTCAGATAAGCTCGGTCTGATCTATGAAAGAGAGATAAAACAGCGCAAACAACAAGAAGAAATAGTAATTTAGCTGGAAATTGAGCGCGCTTTGTGCTGTCATGTCTGTGCGCGCGCAGCTTTTAGGACAAAACAACACTGCTTTTTTTTTCTTTAATTATCACAAGCAATAATATTACTACGCATTTAAACAAGGGCAGTGTCATGTCATACACCTAACAATAAAATGCTAGGCGCTGCAGTACTCTCGAAATAACTCAGCTGCCTTCGAAAGAACATGTAATTAAACGCGCGTTCTAACGAATTAGACATAATTCATGACGACATCGTTAGCACTTTGTTACGCCTGTGAGCACGTGCGATCTGTTTGAAAACTTTGATTTCTCAAAACGCATGGTTTTTTACGGGACATTTCTCTACAAATGTAAGTAGCGATACGTTGTAATACAAGCACGACATAGAAAATGCTTTAAAGTTGCTTTGTTCTCTATACAACATGAAAAAAATCGGCGAAAATACTATTTTGAAGCGCTCTCGTCTGTTCATGAAGTGCGTGGCAAGAAAAGAAAGACAGGATGAAGGCTTTTTTAAGTCGTCCATCAATGCAAAAAGACACGAGGTCGAGTTATAAAATATGAGGTTTTGAAACCCCCCAGCGCGAATGTGTTTTTGCGAAGTTTTGTATTTTCCTTCTGGTTTTCGAAGCGCGATCTTGCACAAAATGCCGCGTAATGACTAAAGAATGTTGTGTATACTTGAGCTATCGGCTCTCCAGGCTGTTAAAAACACTCTCATCGTCCCACTCGTTTGCCTCATGGAGCAGTGTACTTAATTCTACAACTGAAATCAGTTTGAAAAAACACAAAATGTAACGAGACCGGGAAATTATCGAGTCTTGAACGGGGCAAAGAAGCACAACATAGCCTAAGTTAAACACGTTCGTAAAGCCTAGTAGTAGCGGTTTGCTCCCTCTGCGGTCCGCTTATAGAAGTAAAAACTTTACAACGCAGACAATCGACATCTCGCAAAGCGAACGGAGTTGACAGAAGTTTAATAGAATGTCTGACAACAGCGGAAAGAAAAAGGAAGGCGCTAAAAAGCCTGTCGAACATCCCAAATATACCGAAATGATCAAGGCTGCCATTGTCGCTCTTAAGGAGAGAAACGGCTCGTCGCTTCAAGCCATCGAAAAGTACATCAAGTCCAACTACAAAGTGGGAGATAGGGCACACCAATACATCAAGCAAGCTCTAAAACGGGGCGAGGTCAGTGGGAAATTCATTCACACGAAAGGCGTGGGAGCCTCGGGATCCTTCAAGGTCAACAAGGAGGAGGAGAAGAAAGCAGCGAAAAAGCCAGTCCCGGCAAAGAAGAAGCCCGCCGCTGCTAAGTCAGAAAAGAAGACCAAAACACCAGCGGCTAAAATATCCCCGGTAAAGAAAAAGCCCGCTGCTAAGCCTAAGCCTGCCAAGAAAGAGAAGAAATCCACCACAAAGCAGAGAGCTTCAGTCCCAAAGAACAGGACAGCCAAGAAGCCGTCAGCAAAGAAGTCGAAGGAGAACACAAAGGCGCCTACTAGAAAGCCGGCAGCCAAGAAAGTTAGCAAGAAGTGAACACGCACCACTTTAACAAAACGGCTCCTTTAGGAGCCACCAAATAAAGAAAAGCAATGATCAGCCTTCAATGATTTGACACAATAGCACACCCCTCCCTTTTCGTGTACCATTGCCCACCCATACCGAATCATATCGGAAACTAGAGCGGCTAATTTAATTGTCTGGATATCACAGACAGACCAGAGATACCAAATGCTTAGAGGGAAATAAAAAGAGTACGCCTAGTTTTACGGCCCGTGGAGGCAGGTCAATAATTTCTGTAATATCGCTGTTGCTCGCAAATCAGTGAACTTAATGCACCACAAGAAAAAAAACAAAACAAAACACACAAACAAACAATACAAAAGTCAAACCAAACCAAACAAACCAAACAAACCAAACACACACACAAACACACACACACACACACAAACACACACACAAACACACACACACAAACACACCGTGGTATCGTGTGTATGGGTAATGCACAGTTATATCTATATCGGGAATTACAATTATTGCTGTTTTGTTCGTCGCGATTCAATGTTCGCGGAAAAGCTGGAGCAACTAAGATTTTTTTCGTTTGTGAGCGTCTGCCTACTTTATAGCGGGTTAGGGGTTTTGATAGTATTGTTGGACATTGCTTTATACGACATTTAGTGGCTCCTAAAAGAGCCGTTGGTTTGTTTCAGCAAGAGCGACTAGCTCACTTGCTGCTGGTAAACTTCGTTACGGCCTTGGTACCCTCGCTGACGGCGTGCTTTGCCAATTCTCCGGGCAGAAGCAGTCTGATGGCGGTTTGGATCTCGCGGGAACTAATGGTGGATTTCTTGTTGTAGTGGGCCAGGCGGGAAGATTCCGTGGCGATGCGCTCGAAGATGTCGTTCACGAAGGAGTTCATGATGCCCATGGCTTTGCTGGAGATGCCCGTGTCAGGGTGCACCTGCTTCAAGACCTTGTAGATGTAGATCGCAT
The DNA here is from genome assembly GCA_964030785.1 of Siderastrea siderea. NCBI lineage: Eukaryota > Metazoa > Cnidaria > Anthozoa > Scleractinia > Rhizangiidae > Siderastrea > Siderastrea siderea. The sequence goes on along the minus strand of CAXIQD010000400.1, from coordinate 7,282 downwards.
AGCTCTCCTTTCTCCTAGTCCGCTTCTTGTTCTTGCCTGAACCATCAGCCGTCCCGGACTTAGCCTTGCCCGCTCTCTTCTCACCCTTTTTCGCGGCCGGTACTTTCGGTGCCATGAGTTCTCAGTTATGGATTATTCGCTTTGATTCTCGAAATCAGCTTCGATAACTCAGGCTAGCGCAATTTCTATTTATGTCAACAAATTCAATAGGATTAATTAGTATGCGGATCACAATTGCCGTGCTTTTTACCGATTGGTTATTAGTTAAAAAGTCCGATGCCGCTTAAAGAAAAAAATCGAAAACAAAGGTAGTTTGCATATCTTTTGTGAAGCTACGGTCGCGTCTTGATTGGTGCGTTTTGATCCGCGAAAGACAGCACAAGCAAAATAAATTTGGGGTTCATAGATTTTAGCGGACACATTGATTTCTCTCGACTCGAGTTCTTGAAAAAATGACCGGACGCGGAAAAGGTAAAGCTCAGGGCACCAAGTCAAAGTCTCGTTCATCCCGAGCAGGTCTTCAGTTTCCTGTCGGTCGTATCCATCGTCTCCTTCGTAAGGGCAACTACGCCGAGCGTGTTGGCGCTGGTGCTCCAGTGTACTTGGCTGCGGTGCTGGAATATCTGAGTGCCGAAATTCTCGAGTTAGCCGGAAACGCTGCACGGGACAACAAGAAAACCAGAATCATTCCTCGACATCTTCAACTGGCTGTCCGGAATGACGAAGAGTTGAACAAACTGCTTGCCGGAGTCACCATCGCTCAGGGTGGTGTTCTCCCCAACATTCAAGCAGTGCTTTTACCCAAGAAAACGGAGAAGAAACAACATTAAGCTACAGGCTTACCACAGAAAACAAAAACGGCTCTTTTAGGAGCCACCAAATATCAAATAAAGTCATGGCCAATCAGCAAATAATTCATGTCTAGCAAAAGATGTAATTTCAAAGGAGCACATTTATCGTTTTATAATTTCTAGTTTGCAACGAATAACACTCCCTATTTGCGTAAAGTGTGCGCTTTCTGAAAACTAACAAGCATAAAAAGTCCCTTAATTGCGCAGCGCTGCGACTGCGATGTTGATCGCGTGCATGGTAAACTTGAAACTGTGCATGTTTGGCAAGGCAATGAAACAAATTGATTTAAAAAAATTACTTAAGTAAAAGTTTGACACTTACTGTGCTTGATATTGAACCGCTGGGAATGAACTTCCGAAGACACGCGTAGACGCCAGCGGACATTTGATTTGGGTAATGCACGAGATAATCATCGGGCTGGAATAAATTCCTGCAAAAGAAGAAAATGTTGGCTTGATTCTTGAAAGAATAGACTGAGTCGATTATCCACTGATAAATTGACCTGGTAAAAGTGACAGCAGTCATAAAGGCTAAAACCCTTTTAGCGCGGCTGAAATGTACTTTTTATCCGCACTACGCGTAAAGAAAGTTTTGTTCACGCAAGCAGTTAAAAATAATCCAGTGCTTAGCTGAAAACCACCCTCACCAATTTTATGTTCTCATGCCATTACGTAATGTATCGTTGTTGTTTGTTTATTTTTAATGGTCGTCGTGTTTGTTTGTTCGTTTGTTTGTTTGTTTCTATTTCGCTGTAATCCCTATTACGGTTTCGCTGTGTTTGTTTATCTAAGGTGAGTGAATGTGGTGTGTATTTCAAGGTTACGAAACTGTCTGTATGTCTGTGTGCGAAATCGGTTTGGAGATAAGCACTTTATTGGTCACAACTTTTGCGTGAGTTGTTGGCTCCTAAAAGAGCCGTTTGTTTTGTAGACTTGTAGCTATGGAACGCTTTAACCACCAAATCCGTACAGAGTACGTCCTTGGCGTTTGAGAGCGTACACCACATCCATGGCGGTAACGGTCTTTCGCTTGGCGTGCTCGGTATAGGTCACAGCATCACGGATGACGTTCTCAAGGAAAACTTTGAGAACACCACGAGTCTCCTCGTAGATTAGCCCAGAAATACGCTTGACACCTCCACGGCGGGCAAGGCGACGGATAGCTGGCTTGGTGATTCCCTGTATGTTATCTCGTAGAATTTTTCGGTGACGCTTAGCGCCTCCTTTGCCTAAACCTTTGCCTCCTTTCCCGCGTCCTGACATGTTAGCAAATTTTCGGATTGGAATTTCGAAAGAATGAGTGAGTTGTTGCCGCCTGACCGGATTATCTAATACCTTTTTGCCTTACCTCTCAGGAAACATGCCTTTTTTTTCGCAATATATACAGATAAACAAAGCAAATGCAAATTTTTTGTAGGGCGGTCTCGGAATGTTTTAATGAAATAAATACATCTAACTCCGCACCAATCACATCGCAAGTTATTTGATCCAATCAGATTACAGGATTTTCGCAATAAATCGAGCCCCTCCAAATATTGCGACAAACGCAAGTTTTGTGAGCGATTTAGTATTTTCGCGAACGTTGTTAGCAGTCATGGCTCGTACAAAGCAAACAGCTCGAAAGTCAACCGGTGGAAAAGCACCTCGCAAGCAGTTAGCTACCAAAGCGGCGAGAAAAAGCGCTCCTGCTACCGGCGGAGTTAAGAAACCTCACCGTTACAGGCCCGGTACCGTCGCTCTCCGAGAAATCCGTCGCTATCAGAAATCTACCGAACTGTTGATCCGCAAGTTGCCGTTCCAGCGTCTCGTTCGAGAAATCGCACAGGATTTCAAAACCGACTTGCGGTTTCAAAGCTCCGCTGTGTTGGCTCTTCAAGAGGCTAGCGAAGCCTACTTGGTCGGTCTGTTCGAGGACACCAACCTGTGTGCCATCCACGCCAAACGTGTCACCATAATGCCCAAGGACATCCAGCTGGCCCGTCGAATTCGCGGAGAACGTGCTTAAGTCAATCATCCGAGAGCACCACAACAAACGGCTCCTTTAGGAGCCACCACTCGAATAAAAAGTCAATGGCCAATTACTTGTGACTTATGTGTCTCTTAACTGAAGTTTGGTTTCGAGCAACTCAGATAAGCTCGGTCTGATCTATGAAAGAGAGATAAAACAGCGCAAACAACAAGAAGAAATAGTAATTTAGCTGGAAATTGAGCGCGCTTTGTGCTGTCATGTCTGTGCGCGCGCAGCTTTTAGGACAAAACAACACTGCTTTTTTTTTCTTTAATTATCACAAGCAATAATATTACTACGCATTTAAACAAGGGCAGTGTCATGTCATACACCTAACAATAAAATGCTAGGCGCTGCAGTACTCTCGAAATAACTCAGCTGCCTTCGAAAGAACATGTAATTAAACGCGCGTTCTAACGAATTAGACATAATTCATGACGACATCGTTAGCACTTTGTTACGCCTGTGAGCACGTGCGATCTGTTTGAAAACTTTGATTTCTCAAAACGCATGGTTTTTTACGGGACATTTCTCTACAAATGTAAGTAGCGATACGTTGTAATACAAGCACGACATAGAAAATGCTTTAAAGTTGCTTTGTTCTCTATACAACATGAAAAAAATCGGCGAAAATACTATTTTGAAGCGCTCTCGTCTGTTCATGAAGTGCGTGGCAAGAAAAGAAAGACAGGATGAAGGCTTTTTTAAGTCGTCCATCAATGCAAAAAGACACGAGGTCGAGTTATAAAATATGAGGTTTTGAAACCCCCCAGCGCGAATGTGTTTTTGCGAAGTTTTGTATTTTCCTTCTGGTTTTCGAAGCGCGATCTTGCACAAAATGCCGCGTAATGACTAAAGAATGTTGTGTATACTTGAGCTATCGGCTCTCCAGGCTGTTAAAAACACTCTCATCGTCCCACTCGTTTGCCTCATGGAGCAGTGTACTTAATTCTACAACTGAAATCAGTTTGAAAAAACACAAAATGTAACGAGACCGGGAAATTATCGAGTCTTGAACGGGGCAAAGAAGCACAACATAGCCTAAGTTAAACACGTTCGTAAAGCCTAGTAGTAGCGGTTTGCTCCCTCTGCGGTCCGCTTATAGAAGTAAAAACTTTACAACGCAGACAATCGACATCTCGCAAAGCGAACGGAGTTGACAGAAGTTTAATAGAATGTCTGACAACAGCGGAAAGAAAAAGGAAGGCGCTAAAAGCCTGTCGAACATCCCAAATATACCGAAATGATCAAGGCTGCCATTGTCGCTCTTAAGGAGAGAAACGGCTCGTCGCTTCAAGCCATCGAAAAGTACATCAAGTCCAACTACAAAGTGGGAGATAGGGCACACCAATACATCAAGCAAGCTCTAAAACGGGGCGAGGTCAGTGGGAAATTCATTCACACGAAAGGCGTGGGAGCCTCGGATCCTTCAAGGTCAACAAGGAGGAGGAGAAGAAAGCAGCGAAAAAGCCAGTCCCGGCAAAGAAGAAGCCCGCCGCTGCTAAGTCAGAAAAGAAGACCAAAACACCAGCGGCTAAAATATCCCCGGTAAAGAAAAAGCCCGCTGCTAAGCCTAAGCCTGCCAAGAAAGAGAAGAAATCCACCACAAAGCAGAGAGCTTCAGTCCCAAAGAACAGGACAGCCAAGAAGCCGTCAGCAAAGAAGTCGAAGGAGAACACAAAGGCGCCTACTAGAAAGCCGGCAGCCAAGAAAGTTAGCAAGAAGTGAACACGCACCACTTTAACAAAACGGCTCCTTTAGGAGCCACCAAATAAAGAAAAGCAATGATCAGCCTTCAATGATTTGACACAATAGCACACCCCTCCCTTTTCGTGTACCATTGCCCACCCATACCGAATCATATCGGAAACTAGAGCGGCTAATTTAATTGTCTGGATATCACAGACAGACCAGAGATACCAAATGCTTAGAGGGAAATAAAAAGAGTACGCCTAGTTTTACGGCCCGTGGAGGCAGGTCAATAATTTCTGTAATATCGCTGTTGCTCGCAAATCAGTGAACTTAATGCACCACAAGAAAAAAAACAAAACAAAACACACAAACAAACAATACAAAAGTCAAACCAAACCAAACAAACCAAACAAACCAAACACACACACAAACACACACACACACACACAAACACACAACACAAACACACACACACAAACACACCGTGGTATCGTGTGTATGGGTAATGCACAGTTATATCTATATCGGGAATTACAATTATTGCTGTTTTGTTCGTCGCGATTCAATGTTCGCGGAAAAGCTGGAGCAACTAAGATTTTTTCGTTTGTGAGCGTCTGCCTACTTTATAGCGGGTTAGGGGTTTTGATAGTATTGTTGGACATTGCTTTATACGACATTTAGTGGCTCCTAAAAGAGCCGTTGGTTTGTTTCAGCAAGAGCGACTAGCTCACTTGCTGCTGGTAAACTTCGTTACGGCCTTGGTACCCTCGCTGACGGCGTGCTTTGCCAATTCTCCGGGCAGAAGCAGTCTGATGGCGGTTTGGATCTCGCGGGAACTAATGGTGGATTTCTTGTTGTAGTGGGCCAGGCGGGAAGATTCCGTGGCGATGCGCTCGAAGATGTCGTTCACGAAGGAGTTCATGATGCCCATGGCTTTGCTGGAGATGCCCGTGTCAGGGTGCACCTGCTTCAAGACCTTGTAGATGTAGATCGCATAGCTCTCCTTTCTCCTAGTCCGCTTCTTGTTCTTGCCTGAACCATCAGCCGTCCCGGACTTAGCCTTGCCCGCTCTCTTCTCACCCTTTTTCGCGGCCGGTACTTTCGGTGCCATGAGTTCTCAGTTATGGATTATTCGCTTTGATTCTCGAAATCAGCTTCGATAACTCAGGCTAGCGCAATTTCTATTTATGTCAACAAATTCAATAGGATTAATTAGTATGCGGATCACAATTGCCGTGCTTTTTACCGATTGGTTATTAGTTAAAAAGTCCGATGCCGCTTAAAGAAAAAAATCGAAAACAAAGGTAGTTTGCATATCTTTTGTGAAGCTACGGTCGCGTCTTGATTGGTGCGTTTTGATCCGCGAAAGACAGCACAAGCAAAATAAATTTGGGGTTCATAGATTTTAGCGGACACATTGATTTCTCTCGACTCGAGTTCTTGAAAAAATGACCGGACGCGGAAAAGGTAAAGCTCAGGGCACCAAGTCAAAGTCTCGTTCATCCCGAGCAGGTCTTCAGTTTCCTGTCGGTCGTATCCATCGTCTCCTTCGTAAGGGCAACTACGCCGAGCGTGTTGGCGCTGGTGCTCCAGTGTACTTGGCTGCGGTGCTGGAATATCTGAGTGCCGAAATTCTCGAGTTAGCCGGAAACGCTGCACGGGACAACAGAAAACCAGAATCATTCCTCGACATCTTCAACTGGCTGTCCGGAATGACGAAGAGTTGAACAAACTGCTTGCCGGAGTCACCATCGCTCAGGGTGGTGTTCTCCCCAACATTCAAGCAGTGCTTTTACCCAAGAAAACGGAGAAGAAACAACATTAAGCTACAGGCTTACCACAGAAACAAAAACGGCTCTTTTAGGAGCCACCAAATATCAAATAAAGTCATGGCCAATCAGCAAATAATTCATGTCTAGCAAAAGATGTAATTTCAAAGGAGCACATTTATCGTTTTATAATTTCTAGTTTGCAACGAATAACACTCCCTATTTGCGTAAAGTGTGCGCTTTCTGAAAACTAACAAGCATAAAAAGTCCTTAATTGCGCAGCGCTGCGACTGCGATGTTGATCGCGTGCATGGTAAACTTGAAACTGTGCATGTTTGGCAAGGCAATGAAACAAATTGATTTAAAAAAATTACTTAAGTAAAAAGTTTGACACTTACTGTGCTTGATATTGAACCGCTGGGAATGAACTTCCGAAGACACGCGTAGACGCCAGCGGACATTTGATTTGGGTAATGCACGAGATAATCATCGGGCTGGAATAAATTCCTGCAAAAGAAGAAAATGTTGCTTGATTCTTGAAAGAATAGACTGAGTCGATTATCCACTGATAAATTGACCTGGTAAAAGTGACAGCAGTCATAAAGGCTAAAACCCTTTTAGCGCGGCTGAAATGTACTTTTTATCCGCACTACGCGTAAAGAAAGTTTTGTTCACGCAAGCAGTTAAAAATAATCCAGTGCTTAGCTGAAAACCACCCTCACCAATTTTATGTTCTCATGCCATTACGTAATGTATCGTTGTTTGTTTGTTTATTTTTAATGGTCGTCGTGTTTGTTTGTTCGTTTGTTTGTTTGTTTCTATTTCGCTGTAATCCCTATTACGGTTTCGCTGTGTTTGTTTATCTAAGGTGAGTGAATGTGGTGTGTATTTCAAGGTTACGAAACTGTCTGTATGTCTGTGTGCGAAATCGGTTGGAGATAAGCACTTTATTGGTCACAACT
>CAXIQD010000398.1:0-24312 GCA_964030785.1 Siderastrea siderea | reverse complement strand
CCCCATGGCAGGAGGATGGGTGGACATGCTTGCAGGCCAGACCAAGAAATGTTTGCTGTAGATCGGCGTTGCTAGTTGGGCCTGTTAGCCGTGTTTGCTTCGTGCCTGCTGGTGCCACGAAAGTAGGACAACTATCCACGAAAGTTTTCTTTGTATAGGCAGAGACAATGCCCACACCAGATTTATAAGCCCACCATAGAATCATAGAAGGTCCGGAGTCCGGAAGGTCTAGAAAGCTGCTGGAGGGCCTCTCAATCAAAAAACCATCCATGCTTAGGTTCCATTTGCGGACTGAGATGTCGATTAATCCATCAGGGCTCTACTAGGGGCTCCTGACATCGCTACTAGGAGCAAGGACGCTACTAGGGGCTCCTGGCCTTACTACTAGGAACAAGCTCTTGAGTTCCAGCACCGTTGCTTAATCCATGCTAACCTCATCCAGGGGAAAATGATCGACAAAAGGCAACAAACCATGGGGGGTCGTGCCTCATGAGGGGCACCCGTTGCGAACGTTTCAAACCAGTGTTTCTTCAAATAGCCGGTTCAAAATGAAAGCAACTGATTGAATCTGGTCATTTATATAGGTTAAAAGGATTTGCCGGAAGAAAGGAAACAAGGGAACAGAAAGAAATGCAAGAGAGCTGAAAGGATACGCATAAAGGACAAGGAAAAGAGAAAAGGTAAGAAAAGGCCAGCGGAGAAGCAGCAACAAACCAAAGAATGCGAGGAAGGCTCGGTTTAAGAGGGGGGTTCCAAACCGGAAATTGCGCGAAAATGTTGATTGCACTTGTATATTACTATGCTATTGCCCACATTTGTTTGTGGAAAGTGTTTTGGCTTAATGAGAGATGAGTCTTATTTGTTGCATCCTTTGTCGACATGACTCACATTATGGTTGAGCGAGCTTTACCATTTTTTATGGTTCTTCATTCAGAGGGCATCCATGTGGCCGACCGCAAGGCATCTCCCAAGTGTCGGCGCCAAGCTGCCTGAGATTGCCCAGAAGAAGAGGGAGGCAGGTCTCAAAGAGAGCCTTCACGGCAACACAGCGCCAAGCTGCGCATTTCCCACTAGTAGCAAGGACACTATTAGGTGGAGGCCATTGCTATTAGGTTGGAGGCCATCGCTACTAGGAACAAGAAGCTACTACTGAACCCACTCACTAATATTGGTCAATTGGGCTGAAAGCACCGACCAGAAAATATGGTTGGTCCGGTCTTCCGTTCCTTTACGACATGAAGGGTAGCGTCCTTGCTCCTAGTAGCGATGCCAGGAGCCCCTAGTAGCTTCTTGTTACTACTAGTAAGGCACTTGTTCCTAGTAGCGTCCTTGCTCCTAGTAGCGATGCCCTTTGCTCCTAGTAGCGTCCTTGCTGCTAGTAGTTGAGCATCCCAGGGACCTTTTGGTTGATCAACGCTGGCATTAAGCCAAGGACCATGGATGCGCTGAACGAGCTTAGCTTGCTGAAGCAGAGCCTTCATCGCTTACCCCCTTCTCCATTTCAGCCGCAAGGACGGATATCACCTTCACTTTGATTCGCCGATTTGTTGTAATTTAGGATTCAGTTTGCCACTGACTGGACATTTTGTGGGTGAAAGTTGCCAGGATCATTTTCCCATGATTCTGCCGACTTCCTTGGCAAGCTCAAATTTCCCACGGGGGAGGAGGCCAATCTGAGATGATTCGAGGGTGAGTGGATTAAAATTCCAAGCCGTTTGAAGCCCGCCCTCAACTCAGGCACAGGAACTACGGCAGGAGTGCACAAACATCGCCTCCAAGGCAATCATGTCACCCGATTTCAACCAACTTCTTTGGGCTAAACTGAAGGCTTTTTGAGTTGATGCTGAATTGGGTTTGGAGGTGATCAATGCCGAAGAGGTCTCAGACTTGGGGAGCTGTTCCGAGCGGATCTGGGTACATCGCCCCATAAAGGCTTCACAGGCTGGGCATGTCATGTCATGCAGCTGTAAGGGCGACACGGGGCCTGTGTTTTTAGAGTTGACAGGGCCGTTGGCAAGAATGCTGCGCCTCTGAAAATGGTTTGAAATGCATGGATCGCTTTGTCATCCCAGCGAACTCCTGCGAGAGTTGCATCTTGGTCAGCAGCACCTGGCCAAGTTGAAGATGCATCCAATATTTCCGCTTGAATGAGCCAAGGCCAAGGGGTTTGCCTGGACATCGGCGGGAAAGAGGGTCACTTGACGTAATTTGTTCAAGTTCTTTCGATTTTGCAAAGTCTTTGTCCGTCAACCTGTTGAGGCTATTGCCTTGAGCTCGGTTCTCCTGGCAGCTGGGAGGGTTCAGGTGGCAAAGTGGTCGAGCTCATGTCTGCCAGTGTTGGGGCCTGGCGCCCAGCTGTGTCATAGATCAATTCCACGTCGCCAATGAAACCGCTCCGAAGCTCTTTGACCTGAGGATCCCACTGTCCAGTTGGTGTTGGGGGCCCCTTTGTTGCGGAGAGGCCGCTGCGGCTCCTTCATTTGAGCCGACAAAAAGGAGCGCAGACGGAGTCGAAAGTCCAATGCGTTTGATGTACATTTGTTCATGTGTTCCTATGGGTGCTTTTGCAGGTTGATCATCTTGGGCATTTTGTCACATTTTTCCGTGCTCTGCCAAGGCCGTGCTGGCCAGCGAAGCGCAGGAGATCCTGGAAGCTTGTTCTGGAGAAACGTTGATCAGCATGATGTGCATAGTGGACTGAACGATATTCAGCAGATCAAGCGGGCGCTGTGAGTGCTTTGTGGATAGATTTGGAGAAGATCGAAAGCGGTTTTTCTCAACTTTGGATTCTTATTCTAAGAGATCCTTCTCAGATGGACCAGGGAAACCGTTTTGTAGGCCATCGTCTTCGGACCAGTTAGGCCAACAGTTTGACAAGCTAAGGCCGCCCTGAGCGATGCAACTGTGGAGGTGAACGCCTTTCACTTCAGCACAGCAATGAGTGCTTGCGACAGGTCGGGAAAACTGTTTTTGCATGGACTGGAAACGAGCCCATGACAAGAGGCCATCGAATGCGATGCGAGGGATCAGGTCTGGTGCGTTGGACTCTCCGTTGGCCTAGTAGTAAGGCCAGGAACCCGTCGTAGCGTCCGAACGCTCCAGGTCTGGTCTTTGGCAACACGGCCTGGAGGTGCTCAAAGAAATGAAGGACATGCGGATGCAGCCAAACCTGGTGGGAGTCTGAGAACCCTTTCAGCTTGTCCGATGTGCCTACATCTCACATAGATGTAGGACTGGAATCATCTTCCAAGGGTTCTCACTCTCCCTGTGACATGGCGAAGAGGTTTGCTGGAATGGCGCCATGGCGGCCAGCGAGCACGCCAGCGCATGGGCAACAACACTGCAGCTGCTCGTGGGTCTCAAAGCTGAAGGGCTGCCACCTTAGACTTAGACAACCGTTGACACGGCACCCAATCCATGCTTTGCAACAGCAGCTTTGTGTCAATGGCTCACATGCAGCAGTTCTTCCCGAATGCGTAGCGAAGGGTTCTCGTTTAACTCTTGGGGGTCTGGGGGTAGAGCCTTGTTCGCGATCCGTTGTTTCTACGTCCGCAACGGTCCGCAACCGTTCGCAACCGTTCGCGGTAGAGCGCTAAGGCGCTGCCATTGGGGGAAGCTTTTGCAAGTGACTATTCATATATTCATGGATGTGTCACGTGTCAGTTTTGCGCCGCTATTACATTGAAAAAGACATGTCGCGCAAGCAACGTGATGCGTTTCGCTGCACAGGCGCAGCGTTTGGTGAGATCTGCAGATTGCTGCGCAGTTCCATTGGGATTAGCGTTTGGAGAGTCGTGCTTTTGGGGTGTTGGATGTGGCCGTGCCATTGGGATAGGGTGTGGCATCGAAGCTCTGTTTTCGTGACAGGTCTCAGCTGAAATGCCGATTTTGGTGGATGGGAGTGTGCTCAGAAGGGGTCGAAATCATTCCAAACGTGTGGTGTGGTGCAAATTTTGTTGAAGCTCACATGAGATGACATTGTTACTTTTCGTGGCAGGCGCAGGACTTTGTGCGGGCTTTGAGGTGTGGAAGTGGGATTTTCGTGGCAGGCGCAGGGAATCGTGAGGTGTCCCGCAACAGTGTCCCACAAGAGTGTGTCCCACAAGAGTGTCCACAAGAGTATCCCACAAGAGTGTCCTACAGGAGTGGTCCCGCAAGAGTGTCCCACAAGAGTTTCCTACAAGAGTGTCCCACAAGAGTGCCTCACAAGAGTGCCCTACAAGAGTGTCCCACAAGAGTGTCCTACAAGAGTTTCCTACAAGAGTGTCCCACAAGAGTGTCCCACAAGAGTGTCCCACAAGAGTGTCCCACAAGAGTGTCCCACAAGAGTGTCCTGCAAGAGTGTCCCACAAGAGTGTCCTGCAAGAGTGTCCCACAAGGGTGTCCCACAAGAGGGTCCCAAATGAGTGTCCCACAGGAGTGTCCCACAAGAGTGTCCTACAAGAGTGTCATTTGGACATATGTAGCTTTTGAACGTCTTTGCATTCGGGTTCGCGGGTTCCATCTTGTTTTTTTGGGCCGCGTCAAACCACAAAACTGAGGCTGACCGCAGATGAGATCAGCATAAACACTGCGCTGTGTGCGTGCAGGAGGACTGGTTCGTGGCAGCTGGCTTTGTCCATGTATGGTCGCAACTCGCTCATGGAAGGGAAACACGCTGCCGGTGCAGGAAATGATGGGTTGTCGAGCTTGCTTGATTTTCGTGTGGGTGTGAGTGGAGGCGGTGCTCCTTTTTGGACCTTCGTTCGGTTTCTTCTTGTTTGGTTCCAGCGATGGCCTCCACCCCGGGCCTTGTGGCGGCGCCTTTCACTCACATGAATTACATGTCGGCACCAGCGATTCACAAGAGACCTTCCTGTGTTTGTCGTGGAGCTTTGGGTGGGCGTAGCTCCAGGCAAGAGGATTGAGAAGTGGCCTGGCAACCCGAAGATCTTCAGCACACTGTCCTCGTGCTGCGAGCTTGGAGGTTGGAATGCAGCACTCACCATTTTGAGACAATGTGCCTCTTGCACGTGCAATCAGACCAGATTTTCGGCTGAAAGTCTTCTTCCTGAGAGAGAGAGAGAGATAGAGAGAGAGCAAGAGAGAGAGAGAGAGAGAGCGCGAGCGAGCAGCTGGCAAATGTTTGGGTGGTTTGATTTTCTTTTGGAATTGGAAAGAGCAAGGAGCGCGAGCAGTGCTCAGGATCAGCCAAAATGCAAGACTGGCAGCTGTCCAATTCGCTGGGAAGTGGCAGCATGCCCTAGAGACATCAGCCTGCGCCACAGTGGACACTTGCGGTGACGTGGCAAGTTTGGGTGCTGCACACCAACTGTGTGCTTGGAGTGGTTCCTGCTGTGCCTCAGGTAAAAATACCATTGCCAGTGCTTGCCAGAAAGCCTTGGCCTGGTTGCAGGCCTGTGCGCTGATCCTTGGAGTCTGGGCTGCTAAGTTTGCTCCAGAAGCACTCTCGCATGGAAACTTGAGTCCATTGGTGTTGACCTGGTCTGTTCAGCTCTCCTTCTACTGCTGAGAAATCAGGAATGGAATCGTCAGGTTTGCAAGAGGACATCGTAAGTTTCAACACCTTCATCAGCACTTTGGAGAGCCTAGGATGCAGTTTTTTGGATCAGCACAGAGTTTGCACATTTGCGGCAGAGACTTGGGGGCATGCCACAAGGAGTGAGAGCATTTGGAGTCTTGCAGTGGATGGGTTGCAAGTGGCCGGCCTACGACTCTGGGCTAATATCTACTTGACATGGCTTGCCTTTTGGACACATCCTGCAGTTGCTTTGAGCCGAATGCCTCAGCACAAGGACCCAGCCGCGTGACATTTAGCACATCCATCAGCTCCTGTTCGAAAGCAACTGCCTGGCATCAAGCACTTGAGCGGCTTCAAAGGCCCGGACTTGGAGAGACGACCAAGTGACTCAAGTAACTCAACAACCTAACCCATCCAAGAATTTCATAGAATTTCTGGGATTTGGGGGTCACTTGACTCGAGAAATTCAGGGGTCGCGGACCAGGCCAGAGGCCGAATCTGAGATCAGCTATGGGGCTGCCCTCAGCGCCTGTGAGAGAGGCTGCAAGTGGCAACCAGCACTGCAGCTCTTGCACAGGACTAGTGAAGAGTCAAGAGTCTGTATATACTGCTTGCGAGTGATAGCCTGTGTGAGTTTGGCTAATTCGGGAAAACCAAATGTTTGAGATCAAGAATCCAACATGGCCCCTTTCTTCAACAGCGAGTCACCCATGGACCTGGATATGGGGTGTTGCGATTTGGCCAGGATGCCACAGAGGGAGATGATGCCACAGAAGGCCACTCATGACCTGTGACAACATGTAGTAGATATCAATCATCACACAGCCGAGAACTGGTGAAACATATGACAACATGAGTTCCACAGGTATGCCACAACGCGGTCCTGTCTGCTTTCGCCCGGATTGGACTTTGGCAACCTGCTTCTCATTTGCTCGACGGCATGCGGGGCAGGAGGGCGGCCCCCGATGAGGTTAGCACCTGGGCAAAGGTTGTAGTGCCAAGGGTCGGCTTTGAAACCGATCACACTCAACACATCTCAACACCCAGAAGATGGAGCTGGAGCAACATGTTTGGGTGTTTTGTTGAGGTAGCAATGCCGCAATCAGCGCATGTGAGAAACGTAGCGGGTTGTGGGATGTGAGCCTTGTGCTGCTTGGAGGATCCTTGATCACTTGGGAGCTTCAATGAGTGACAGTGGATAAGTGACCAGTGACGAGTGAGTGGATGAAACAAAGAGGAATGTTATTTCAAACACTTAGAGCCGATATGAGTCCCATGACATCACAGGAATTGCCGGCCTCGCAGCCAAATGCACCAGCATCACGTTCAATGCTGCCACCTGACAATACTTGGATGCATAAGTGCAGCTAGCTCCACTTCCCAGCCCCAACCGACCGGGCCCTTGCTCAGGTGATCAGTGCCTGCGAGACCGTCTTGCACTGGCCTCGCAGTTTTGCCCTGCTGCAACACATGGCATCAGCACCCCTCACCTTGCAGAATGTCGGCTGCAACGCCGCTCTCGGCGCATGCCAGAAACTTGGTGAGCAAGGAGAGAGCGTGTGGCGCTGTTGCTTAGAATGACGAATGAGGGTTAATTGTTAAGTCACTCTGATTCCCAAGAAGCATGTTGATTCTTGTTGGTTTGTTGTTTCAAGGAAGGCCTTGGAATGGCAGCGTGCGTTGGGCGTTCTGCGTTTTATGAGAGGCTGGTGGTTTGTGCAATCGGGTTGGAATGCAGTGGTCGGTGCAGTGTCAAGGGCAAGCAGTTTAATGCGTAGGTGTCGAAAGCAGCTTAACGCGTAGGTGTCGATGCGTCATTCAGTGAAATCACCTGCAACGTGTCGATCAAAGCCTGTGAGAATGGTCGCTGGCGCCCTGCTTTGCCCTCAGTGTTGGCCAGTGTCGCAGCTCACGAGCATGATATCAATGATACGTGTGAACCTTCCAAGTGGGACTTTGCGTCGAGCCGAGCACTCGGGGGCCTGTGGGTTGAGGCTTTAATGCTACTGCAGTGCTTGCTCATTGCAGCTTTGCAACTTGGCCACATGACTTGCCTTAAGCAAACAAACTAACTGGCAACGAAGATATCGAAGCTGTCAATCTATCTACTGTAGGCAGCCAAGCGATGTGGCCTACAACGCCCTGCTTGCAAGTCTTCAGGTTGCAGGACATGTGGACTTGGTGAGCCACTCTTCCAACATCTTTAGACCTCAACCTTGCCTCAAAACAATTCGTAGGACTCTGGCAGCATGGTGTGGAAGCTTTTAGCAACGCAGCTGCACCAAGAAAATGAGAAGCTTTGGAGACAAAGTTGACCAAAGGCCGCTCGTTTTTCATCCTTTTTCCAGTCTCCTCGTCTCAGACCGTCTCAGGTGATCTGGAGAGCAAAGACATCTCACCTGACATTACGACCTACAACTCGGCAACATGCCAAAAGCAAAGAATGGAAATCTGGCATCATTTAAACTCGGTTGTGTGTTTGGGGTTTGTTTGTGTGTGTGTTTGCTCAGCTCAGCTGAGGTGATTGGCCTCTATGAAGGTGTTGCTCACTTTCGCAGTGGACTAGGTCTTAGTGGCGTCAATTGTCATCCCCCCAAGTTCGGTGTGCAGAGACCGCCTGTAGTATTTACAACATGAACTGAGGATTGCCGCTGCAAGAGGCAATGAACTCATTGGCAATCAGAAGCTTAAGAAGTATGTAAAAACGATGCTTTGGTGGAGAGACCTTCAGAAGCCCGTCCAAGCACACCGAGATGGACTAAGCTTCAGCTGTTTGGCAGTGTCATGAGAGTGTCAGCGAATCATCCCGTTCAAGCAAGCCTGGCAATTGACCAGCACCTTGGGCTTCAATACGTCGAAAGTGTGTGTTTGACAAACTCAGGGATGGCATGATGGCACAGTCGACCATGGTTGAAACTAAGACACTGCTCAATTTAACCAAGGTTGTGGGCATCCCGGATGCCATGGAGGTCCACTCCCAGGCGCAGCTCCGAAAGATTGGTGTCTTGATTCAGAGTGCCTTCATGAGGGACACGCCCCACGCGAAGCACAGCAGACCACAAGCCTCTGAATGTCAGAATGCACTGTAAGAGTCGCTTGGGATTTGGGAGATGTTGGTAGGTCCACGAGATTGACAACTGAGCGGCGGCGTTGGACACGGATTGAGCGGCCTGAATCTTGCTCGGCGGCCCTGTGCCTCTTGGAGCCTTTCATTGTCAGGTCTCACTGGTTCCAGTAATCCACATGCTTGTTGGATTCAAAAAAGAGGATAAAGAGGCGCCGGTTTATCTGCCACATGAGGAGCCCCGGCATAAGGTTTTTGGACACCTTTGGTTTGACCAGAGCCTTGGAGGTGCTCCAGCTGCAGCTTGCGCGGCTTACAGAATCCGCACAACTCTCAGCTTGAGACGTGATGGAGCTTGGGGACAAGGATTTGTTCGGGATTCCAACGGGACTCGTAGGTTGGAGGCCATGGCTACTAGGTCGGAGGCCATCAAAGCCCAGGTCTTGGTGCAACTTGATGATCGGGTCAGGACCATTGAGCAGGTATGAGCCTCAGTGCTTTAGTGGGCTGTGCGGGGACCTGCTCAGTAAGGAGTCACCTCATCCCACATATTTATCAATTATATGTCTTTCGTCCAAAGTGAAAAGATAAAGAGCACTGATGCAGTGGGCCAGGGTTTTTCGCAGCTGCAGAAGGTCTCTTCTCAGGCCCTGCGATTTCAGAAAAGTAGAATGATCAAACAAAGGTGACAACCGTCCTGTGTGGCACAGGTAGGGGAGGCTTTCAGGTCTTTCAAGCCCAAGGAACGACCTGCTTTCAGGTCGCTCCCGTTGAACCTTGCAATGAGGATGCGGAAGAGGAGGCTTGGGCGACTAGGGTGTGTTGGGCTGCTGATCCCACATTTGCCAGGAAGAAAATGGTGGACAAGCACCAAACCCGCAGCTCAACCTCGTGATTTCACAGCTACTAGGATGCATCATTGAAAAGGGACTGCAAGATTGAAGATATGTTTGTATCTCCCTCTCTCTCTCTCCCCCTTCTCTTTCATATTCTTTCATTTATTATCCAATTCAATCATTTAATATCATCTATATATGTCCTGAGTCGGTGGAAGTGACCATGCACGCCTTTCTCGGTTTTGTGCTCTAGGCATCTTCGGGGAAAGCCTAACAGCAGCACACCTGTGGATTGAACTTCTATCCATTGAACAAGCTTGAAGTGAAATCGGTAACCTTTCTCCAACATTCACGGCCGCCCAAGAATCACACAGCACCTCTACACGAAACCTTCGAAGCAAATTCGATTCGCCCCAGTTTTTTCATGCCCAAGCCTTGCTCATGGAACATTGCGAGAATCCGTTGTTGGCTTGGGCGAAAGATGGCCTATTCTTCTGCGACACTTATGTTGTGACACGCGTTGCTTGGGCTGCATCGTTTCTGGGCAGATCATTCCCCCCTACTTACTTGCAGACACCACTTTGTAATGCATTGTATACATGCATTTGCTTCTTCTGTTGTTTATAGGTTCAGTAGGTGACAGTGACTTCTGACGACAAACTGTGAGTAACCAGGTCTCATGGGTCTGCCGTGAGCTACGACCTGCAACTCTGGTGGTGGACATTTGGAAGCCCCGGCTCCGACAACTCTGCCAATTCTGGTCCTTGCTTTGTTTGGAGAAGAATTGGAGGGAGCAATATTTGCGACTTTATCGGCCAAGATGGGATGGAGTCTATGTGGGTCATTGCCAATATTTGCACAAAGTCCGGCCTGGCTCATCATTGACATACAAGGAAGGTTGTGTTTTGGTTACCTACCGTCGCTATTTGCGATTGTTCCCTCCCAATGAGGAGGGCGAGTTGCGTGCGTTGCTCTTGCAAGATGCCGCACCCATAGATGTGGCACTGCCCCTGCTCATGAGTACATGTCCCAAGTCCAGGGCCAAGGCCAAGGAGCAAAAATCGCCGTTGGAAAAGAAGTTGTTCGTGGCATCCTATGAATACCACCCGGATGAGGTCAAGCTCAAGTACTGCAGCGAGAACGGGGAGTATAACCTGGTCTTGAAGATTGCTCACTCCAAGGAGGGACATTTCTCCGAGCAACTGGAATGGATCGACTACACTTTGACACGGCCAGGGGGATGGAACTCACCAGTATGACCTCGGTAGAAATGAGTGGGGCCATCCAAAGAACCCTTCACGTGACCATTTTCCGCCCTTTGTGTTGCGCAGGCAGTCCTCTCTGGAGCATCACCTGTAGGGTCGGCCGGGTTGGGTCCAATTGCCTTCGAGCGGATTTCGCCACTGAAAAGCCACTCCCTTTTGGCCCTTTGGGACAGGCGTTGTTTCTGCATGTCGTTTACAAGCTGTATAGCTTGTTGATTCTTGTGGTTTGAAGGGATTCTCAACGGAGTTGCTTAAACGTGGCTGCAATCAGCTGCAGTGCCAGATGTACAGCGGCCATGGGTGGTTGCACTGCTCCTTGGCAAGCTCCTTCAAATAATGCTGGCAGCTGGCATGTTGAAAAATGATGAAACATGTACGTACCTCTCTCTTTCATGTTGCTTGGTTCATGCACAACTTGCCGAATGTTTGTCGCTAGCAAGTATTTTTGCATTCTGGATGGGTTGGTTGGCAGGTCACTAGTTTAGAGGCTCCAATTCCAATTATATAATTTGCTGCCACTGCAGATCTTCGTGAGGTCAGACAATCCCAGTGCCATGGTCACCGTGGAGGTGAGGGCGTCGGGTGCCCCGAGCCGTGCCTTCTGAAGTCAGTGTTTGAGGGACGAGCGAAAAACGTGGGGGCAGCTTTTGGCCAACCCAGGCGGGAGAAAGTTCAGGATTTGAAGACCAAGGCAGACTTCAGTGCTGGCCGAAGCAGCAGAAATCAGAAATCATTGACTTTCGGCGCAGGCTCATCAGCAGCTTGCTGTGTGGGCCCGCTTTTGCGATGAACTGGGCAGCCAGGCAGAGAAAACGAGAACATCATGTCGCTTGGCGTCGTGACAAACTTCATCGTGGAATGCATCGTGCCAGGCTGAACTGCCACCTTTGAAGGACTGCAAGCTCTCGCCTTAGCGGCCCAGGACTGGAAGGCTAGTAGGTTGGAGGCCATCACTATTAGGTTGGAGGCCATCGCTTTGTAGATGCGTCTCTCCTTATTGGTGTTTGCGTCCCTAGGCTGAGCAGAGCCAGCAACAAGGAGGTGCTGGATGATCGTAAGCGACTGGCACACTGTTGCTTGGCTGGCGCTACTGGACCTTGGACATCGCACTAACAAGGGCATCGCTACTAGTAACAAGGGCATTAGTACTAGTGGCAAATAGCTACTATTAGCCAAATATACAGCTACTAGTAGTAATGCCAGGAGCTACTAGTAGCGTCCTTGCTCCTGTCAATTCGCATGCATTTGTTCTCATTCATGAGATGGCCTTGAACATCCAATGTCCGACCGTGCCACCCATGCCAAATGATCAGGTGGACTGGAAAATGGAGATGAGCTCCACCTGGGCACCGACCATGCAGTTGTAAGTCCAGACTTGGCGCTGAATCAAGGCCACTGGATGACTGCAGAAAATTGGGGTGTGATCGAGACAGCGGGGATGACCAATCCCGGAGACCTAAAAGAAGAGCGAGACTACGTAACCGTCACAGTCAGGCTCACCCGTTTGCCGGAGAGTTCCGCGCTTGCCCACTGGTGCAAAATTCTTTCAGACCACGTCGCTAGGGCAGCTGGGGCAAGAAATTGTGCCAATCTTGGATGAGCCGGAAGACATGCAGCTTGCATGCAGTACACGGCGTTTTTTCTTCTCACAACTCACAACCTTTGCGATGACCTTAAACTCCTGCCCCCACCCCCCCAAAAAAGATATACGGTGAATGGAGGATGAAGTTGTGTGATCTAGTAGCCATACTGGGCAACAGAATCCTTTCATGCAATGAGCCCAGGTGCAGTCCAATCGTGCATTTGCAGCTGGGCTGATAAATGCATCCATTCATGTATATGTGACTCACATGGCGGTGTATGGCATTCACCTTCCGCCAGACATATGCTTGGCCACAGGTTGGTGGCTCATGCCCTGGGCGAAGTGAACATTGAAGTTCCTTGTCGCGTCAACTTGGAAGATGCATAACCAAGCATGGCTTCTGGCTTTCACTTCCTTTCAGTTCCTTACAGTTTTCCGTTTGTGATGTTTGTGTTCTTCATAGGGCTTCAGGACCAACATAGACAAACTGATGTTGTCACCGATGGGCCATATGGCAGGACTGTCCTGGGCTTGTCCACATCTCATCCCTTCTCAGGCACGGCGCTCCGAGACTGTGCTCTCTGTGAAGAAGCGTGCTTTGGAGCAGCTGGACGTGTGGTGTCGCTTCACAGATGTTTGCAATGACGGTCGCTTGGTCCAAAAAATTGTTTTTGGTGAAATACAGTATGTTTGATGATTATTCTCAGGTTGGCCTTAGAACTCAACACGCCTCACCCTGCCTGCTGCGTTCTTGAGCCACGCAGCATACGCACTCAGGCAGTGACAGCTCTGCAAAGCTGCCAGCCTTGGAAGTCGCAAAGCTCTACGCTTCTGGAAGCGGCATCTTTCTGAGGAGGTTATTTGAGTAAAGACAACCGGGTTCAGGTTCAGAATGTCTGAGGTGATGGGCTGCTCCTTCCGCAGCCCTTGGTTGAGAGCTGCAGCTTGGCACAGTGTGGCTTGCAGGCACCAGGGGCTGTGGCGCTCTGTGGGTTTGATAAGGGTGGTAGGCTCGTCTTGAGAACAAGCGACACAAGCATACAAAAGCTATTGCTGTTATGCAGTGGCTCAAATGGAGAATTAGTTTTCAGCTGCTGGCTAGCATGTGCCGTATTCTGTGCAATGGAGCCTAGCACCTCGCACCCATTCCAGCAGAAGAATTTGAAGTCTACGACGTTGGGGCTGCAGAGCTTGGGGCGAAAGTCTCGATGGCAAGAAGCTTTAGGGTCTTTGATGGATTTGGAGAGGCCAGATTTGATTGCATGTAGCTCTGCCATAACTGCTTGTGCTAAAGGAGCAGCCTGGCAACAAGCATTGCTCCTGATGCGAATGCTTTGCCAGATGCAAATCCGACTAGACGTGATCATCTATGGTGCAGGCATCAGTGCTTGTGAGAAGGCTGGAGCTTGGCAACATGCAGGATCTCTTCTTCGAGAGCTCCTTGATGAGCAGATGCAAACAAATTCAGTTGTGTACAACACATCCATCAGTGCCTGTGCACGCAGCGGAACCTGGCAAGCTGCCTGGGACCTGCTGCGGCTATGTGAACAAAGTGTGCAAGCTGACGTGATCAGCTACAACGGCATGATCACTGCTTCGGCGAACAGTGCGCAGTGGAGATTATCTCTTGCCATGCGCGAGCTCCTGTCACTCTTGCACACGTCTGCAGACACAATCACACAAAACACTGTGATCACTTCGCTTCGAGGAAAATGGAGATTGGTCGGCGGATATTTGATTTCCGCGAAGAACCTCGGGGTCAGGCGCGATGTGTTGACATTCAACGCTGCCTTAAGCACCCATGGAAGCGAAGTGTGGCGAAGCTCGAGAGCGGTGCTGCATGCTTTGAGAGGCGACAGTTTGCAGGTAGATCCTTTTGGCCTCAGTTCCGCCATCAGTGCAAGCGAGGCGACTGGGGATTGGCAAGAGGCACAACACTTGTTGCTGCGCTGGGGTGTAGTTGCAGGGCTTCAAGCGAGCATCGTTTGCTTCAATTCGGCCGTGAGCGCTTTCGAAAAGACCTCGCAGTGGCAATTTGCCCAAAGCTTGCTTCACAGCGTGCGGTGTGAATGTGTTCAGGTTCAGGTTGAAACACTGAATGCGGCAATAAGTGCCTTCCAAAAGTCTGCAAGATGGCAACACGCTCAGATCATGCTGCCTGACCTTCAGAAAGACATGCAAGCGGACCTTGTGACTTTCAGCTCAGTGATCACTGCCACTGAGGAGTCCTGCCGGTGGCAACATGTTCAGCTTTTACTCTGTGAGCTGGAGGAGGGACGGCTCCATGCAAATCTGATTCTGTGCAATGCGGCCATTGCCGTTTTTGCCAAAGCAAGTCACACGCCTTTGGCCATGCAGTGGTTCCAGCATCTTCGAAACCGACGGCTGGACGCCGATGCGATCACGCACGACGCCCTGGTCCACGCTTTGTCTCAAGGGATGGAGTTTGGATCAGTTCTTGAAAGCCTGCAAGTTCTTGAGGCAGATGCCGTTGCCCAAATTGAGTGCCTTCTCTTCGGTGGTGTTCGAAGGAAAAGGGAGTTGCTGCTTTCTGATCCCAACACGTGGCCACATGGGCCATGTGCAAACTGCACATTTGCTACAGGACCATAGGAATTCCATTATACTGGGTGTTTTTGTGTATTCTTGCTTGCGGTGCCACCAACATTCTTGCTTGAAGCACGTTGACCTTTTTTCCGGGTGAGCAGCCGGAGAAAGATTTCACCCTGCACCCTAGCAAGATGTGGTGAGACTGGTTTCCAGATAATTTGGCCCCAACCACAATAACCAAACAAAATCAGAGCACCAGGAGCCCTTTGAGCACCTACGACCTAATCTCTAGACTCATGTCATCCTTTTCCACGTCACCTCAGGAAACATGACTGTCTAGATAAGTGCCCAGAGCTAGAATGGCAACACACTAATTAGGATTGGGCCACTACTGGTAGGGTTGTAAACATCATGCGAGGTGGTTGAGGTGTGAGAAAGTGACACTGTAGGTGATGCTTGTCGGAAATAGTAGAAATGATAGGGGCACCGTCAGCAAGCCTTGTTTCACCTCTAGCTTTGCTCCCCTGCTACGATGGGTCCCTGAATGCCAGCAGCAGCAAGCATGGAAGTAGGATAAAGTAGGGTATTTGCTGGTTTGCGCCATTTGGCTTTGGTCTAAATGGTGGCAGTCCCTTGCAGTGCTTCAAACCGGCCAGTTTATTGATGCAGTGCGAAGGGGACCGCCAATGGGCCTGCGAAAGGGTTATTGACCATTATTGAACGACATGCGACCGCAAACACAAGCACGAGCACCAGGCTTGTCTCAGCTGTTGCACCTCTATGACCAACGGATGGCACGAGGTGCTTTGGCCTTGCAAGCCATTCGCACCATAAGCTTGTCCAAGCCTGGCTGGAAGGAAGCGTTGCTGGAATTGCATCAGCTGTGCTTGCTTCAAGTGGCTAACCAGGCAGAATGCAACGCTGTACTTCGTGCTTGCTCCCACACGTGGGTGCTAGCAAGTTTGTTGTTGCAAACATCTTTGGCACAAAGTCTGGAAGCAGATGTGATCACCTACACTTCCGCTGTGAAAGCTTGTGAGCGTTCAGTCGGATGGCAGCACGCAACACACCTTTTGGAAGGCGCTCAGCAAAGGGAAGTCAAGGTGGATGTAATTCTGCGCAGTGCAGTTGCAAGCTGTCTTGATATGACGCCACACTGGAGATTTGCCCAACTCATCCTTCAAAAGGTGCCTGGACTTGTGGATGCTTTTGTTTTGTCCATGTCGATGAACATATGCAGGAATGGGGGGTCTTGGCAAGTAGCAACCGAACTCCTCTCCAACTTCCATTTGCACGAGGCCGAGAGTATCAACACGGTCGCATGCAACACTGTACTTGGAGCCTGTGAGGACGCGAGTGGGTGGCACCAAGGTTTGGGTCTCGTGATGAACCTTAAACACAACCGGCTGGATGCCGCGATTGCCGTGTACAACACCTTGATCGGCAGTTTGGCTCGTCGGGCCTGTGGGCCAAAGCACAACAAGTGCTACAAGATGTGGCTGCAATTCAGGTGGAAGCAACAAACGTCACATATCATGCCGTTGTGGCTGCCTTTGACAAACAAGATCTGTGGCGTCAAGCCAGGTGGTTGCTTTCGCCATCTCCTGATATCAACTCTTTGTCTCCAACTGGCAGCGGCCCATGGCCTTTGGCACTTGCTTGGCTTGCAGAGCTTCACTGGTTTCGTGTAAGGAGTGACGTGGTCGATGTGAGTCGCACCATTTCCAACGGCTTCTCTTGGCGCTGGGCCTTGCAACTTCTCACCTCACGTGGTCGATGCAACTTCTCACCTTGCGACGTGGCGGCTGTGGGGGCTGCAGCCGCTGCCTGTGGGCGTGCCCTTGAGGTGACGAAGGCCATGTCATTGCTTCAGGCCATTGATTCTCCAGATGTGGTACTCTTCAATATTGTCATGAGCGCAGCGGGAGCTGTAAACCTGTGGCAGGGAGTGCAGATGATGCTTAAATGGATGCAGCACCTGAGGTTGAGAAGTCAGATTGTCACATACAATACGGCCATTTCTAGCTGCGACACGGGAAAGGAGTGGCAGCAATCCCGCTTACTACTGAAGGAGCTGAAACGCGAGACTATGAAGCCTACAACTGTAACCTTCAACTCGGCGATTGCTACTGCAAGGCAAGGAGGCTGGAAGACGAGCATAGCATGTTTGGAGGAGATGAGGCATCATGGGATCCAGGCCAATTCAATCACGTACAATACTGCGATTGATGCTTATGCACCATTCAGTTTGTGGCACCGGGCGCTTGAGCTGCGCCAATCTGATGAACTAGATGTAATCAGTTGTACTTCCCTCGTCACCTCCTGCAGTGCTCTCAGTGGATGGCAAAAGGGGTGGTTCTTGTTGGAGGATTTGTGGGAGCACGGGCTGCCGGTCAATGAAGTTCTAACTGGTAGCACCAGCAGCTTGACCATGGCCGACTTATTCTTGGCACCTGCCATTTGGAGGAAGACCAGTTTGATGTTGGATATATTCCGACGTCGGCGAGCGGATCCCAATGTCCTGGCATTGAGCTGCGTGCTCACGGCTTGTGAGAGGGGTTGCGGACACGCGCACTTTCTGCAAGCTCTCAGAATTGTAGACCATAAGGCTCGCAATGGGCTGAGCTGCACGTTTTGCTGTAGTGAAATGTGCGAAGCCGCAGGTGCAGCAGATGAAGCAGCGACTCATTGACCCAAATTGCTACAGGACTTGCTTTTGGACCAGAACTTCTCAACAGGATCAGGATCGAGCATCCCAGACCCTGCAAGCTTACCACCAAGCAGTGTGGTAAGCCACCCTGCCTCCAGACTTTGTTCTACTAGAGAAGGCCTCCCTCCACCCTAGTAGTGATGGCGTCGACAATTCTTTGTTTTGTTGATGAACTGCCTGATTGATTCAAAATGTTCTTTCGAATTTTTCTTTAGGTGTCTCCTTCGCCAAGCATATGTATATATATATATATATATGTATATGTGTGTAATGCTAAAACGTCGCTAGATGATATGCACTTCCCAACATTTCCCAACTAAGGAAGTGGCCACAATGAATCAGCCAAAAATACATGAATATATATATATATATACACATAGAAACACAAACAGTCCGAAGCTGTTCGCTTGTTTTTCATCACATCATTCTTGGCCTGGTTTTCTCGCTTTCGCTGTTTGTCAGCTTTCTGGTTCCGGTCGACTGAAGACTTGTTGGATGCAGGTCTTCATACTTTCATCAATGGTCATATTCCTAACACCCGGGCACCCAGTCTTTATTGAAGAGCCCTTTAGCGTGGCGCTGGATGTTGAGCGCAACCATCATTGGGGTGTCCAGCAGAGGCCCACAAATCACAAATCTTCATCAGCAACTCTTTTAGCTTTCTGGTGCCCTATCCGACTGCAACTGTTGACCTTTTGTTTGGTCAACCTCTGGGAAATTTCGATCATTGCATCAGCTGCTTTGAGCACGTGTGCTCGTCTAGATTCGTTTAGCCTAAGAGACGGCTTGACCACTAGGCTGTTTGACTGTGTGCGGGCGTCCGAATCCCGCAGTGGCTGGTTCAAGTCAGGACCGCTATCATGGACCAAAGAACTTGCAAAACCACGCGGCAAGCTGCTTTGTGCTTCCGCTTGAATTGAGAGAAATTGGGTGGCTCCCTTGATCAACTCGAGTCGGTGTATGCAGTAGATCTACAAATGTTGGTGGCCCACCTGCGCGAATCCTGTGCTAACAGCTGGCACACACCGCCGCCATTAAAGCCAATGGGAGGTTTCTCCGGAGCTTCGCTGGGACATCTTGGACGGAGCTCAGCTCGACGTGGCGAGACACCGTGGAGGGAGGAAGTCCAGATCGATATCACCTGCAGCTGGGCTTGATTGCAACATATGCAACACGAAACCTCAAGAGTCATGCAGCCATTTACAATTCAGCCACGGCGTTCTTCAGGAGCTTCGCTCGCAAGGTGCAATTATATTACGAGTGCCTGTGAGAAGCAGGCAGAGTGGCAGCAGGCAGAACGGCCTTTCTATGAGCTCAGGTGCAATCCAATACAGCTGGAACATGGCAGGCAAGGTGTGCGAAAGTAATGTGGTTGCTTTCAATGCTGCCATCCGTTCCCGCGAGAAGTGGGGTGAGTGGCAAATGGCCACCGTGTAGTAGCTGATCACTTTCAATGCGAGCATTTGGGCCTGTGGAAAGGGCACCCAGTAGACAGCTGCAATTCTCGTGGGGCAGTTGCAGCAAACTTTGCCTCGAGGAGCTACTTGAGATCTTTCCATTCAGCACGATCAGGCGCCTGGCAAAAGGCCACCCTGTGTTGCAAGGCACGCACACAGATCTTGGGTTGAAGTGGATGTGGTAAACCTCGGGTTGGCGCGGCAACCATTTTTGAGCAGACTGTTTTTGAGACCAAAAGTTTCACCCAAGGCCTGCATTTTCAGCGATCTTGTCAAGAGCTGAAGAACTTGTGCCTGCTGGCCACGGGGGAAAGACAGCAACCTCACGAGTCCGCAACCGTTTGCTCGTCCAATGATTTGTAACGGTGTAACGCTCCTTGTCCCACAAACAGGTCCAACTAGTCAGTTTGCGAGTGCGTGTTTGTTTTGCTTGAAGGCTGGTGCGAAGCTGTTCCTGAGAGCGTCATGAAGGCCATTGTTGATTGAGCTGCAGGTGCGCTGCTGCCAAAAAAAGGACTACGGGGCGACACGGTTGGGGATTTCAGTGCAAGATACTTGGAGTGCCCCAAGAAAAAACTTGCTAAGATTGCGGCGTCTTTTCCTGCAGCCATTGGTGCCACAAAGGCTCAGAAGATCACGTTGCTTCTCATGTATTGTATTGTGGAACCTAGTTGAATTCCGACACTGCTGCGCTATGAGATCGACATTGAACAGCGGCAATGACAGAGACTCCCTTTATGGATGAGAGAAAATCGGGTAACACTTTAACTTTAGGCTGGTCTGTAGGCCATGGCCCACCATGGGCCCAAAGAGTGCCTCCAGCCCAAACGCCGTGCGTGGTGCCACTGCCGCTAGCACGCCGAAGAGAGAAGCAGCCAAACCGGAGAAGACTGCGAAGATTGGTTCGCCTGGATTGCCTGGTTTGCTGGGAGCTGAGCTGGATGTTGGCAATTCTG
Organism: Siderastrea siderea; assembly: GCA_964030785.1. Taxonomy (NCBI): domain Eukaryota; kingdom Metazoa; phylum Cnidaria; class Anthozoa; order Scleractinia; family Rhizangiidae; genus Siderastrea; species Siderastrea siderea. The sequence continues at coordinate 4,371 of CAXIQD010000398.1, read as the reverse complement.
ATCAATTCTGTTGATGAATCTTCCAACCTGAGCTCAGTGAAATTGACTGCCACCAGGGCAAGATTGAATCAGGGGTTTGTGCCCTCGTCGTTTGCACTTGTCCCATTTTCCTGAGCTGAGAACCTATGTTCCATAGTTCTTCAACTTCTTGATGTTGATGCCATTGATGCCTTCAAGGAAAGCAATAAAGACCACACTAACGTGCCTCAGAAATGACTTATGCAGTACGGCAGGGACATCGTGCCACACTGTGCCACAGCCTCAGGTCTGAGGCATCCCCTCAGGATCGACAAGCCGAGCCTTGGGCACGAAAAGACATAACATCTGGACAGAGAGCATATCAGTCATATCATCATGTTAACAAGAAGCTACTAGGGGCTCCTGGCCGTACTACTAGGAGCAATGTTCGGTACTGGGGGCTCCTGGCATCGCTACTGGGAGCAAGGACGCTACTAGGGGCTCCTGGCCGTACTACTATCTCTTTTCCTGTGTCCTCTTGCATGCCCGCTTTGAATAGAAAGGGTCGCTTCGAAATGTCAAGGATGCAGAGCTTCTTCGCCATGTTTTGTACGCCTTGCGGCTGCGAATGAGAATGGCAAGGGCAGTGACAGCCGATGCGCAGACAAAGACGCAGAGCGCAGAGACGCTCCAAGCGGTGGTGCGGATGTTTCTGGCCCGATCAGTTCCTGGACAAACTAGTCAACAGATCATGGCCATTCTTTTCTACTTAGTCACTCGCAGGCATGTTCGCTCCACGTTTTTAGAGTTCTGCACGCTAAGGAGATGCTCTCTGAGGTTGCTGCACCGTGGCAGCCCGCACTCCAAGTGTTGTCACGGCGGGCCGAGCTGGATGCGCAGAAGGGGGTCTCAGCAGTGGTGAAGGCAAATAATGAAGCCTTGAACTGATGGATGCTTTCTTCGTATCATCCTTGGTGCACGAAAGCAGTAGCATGGGAGGCCATTGCATGCCGCCAAGCGCTGGCCACTTCCGCCATTGAGCAGGCTAGCCATGTCTGGTGAAAAAGGTGTTTGTGGCCCTGCACCGCTATAGGCGACCGGACGCCTCCAAGCCCAGCGGCGGGCTTGCGTAGCACAACGTGAGGTGCAGGTCATCAAGGAGTGTCGGCAGCGTCAGGGGATGAATTTGGCTGAATGCACTTAGCAACTGTTTAGCAGAGGACGAGAGGTTCCTCCTGTCCATTTTCAACAACGTACTGATAAGGCAAAGGCTGAGTGAGACTCTTGGAGGCAAAGCTAGCTCACCTCCCCCGACCCATTCAAAAAGGTAGCTGAATGCTGTTGCATTTCCTTGTTCTTCCTGCTGGTGAGGCTTGTATCTTCCAATGCGGCGCAGACACTTCAGTCCAGGGCCAAAATGGACCGAGCTTACTGTATATTAAATCCCTCAGGGGTCCCAGCATCCTTCACTGATATTCTGAACCTCACTGACTCGAACCACCACGGGCTGCCAAGGCAAGGACGTCGGTGCCAAGTGTCCCGAAGGGAATTGGCAAGCAGGCAGCAGGAGCGACAGGCAGGGACAGCAACTGGGATGTGGCAACGGGATGTGTAGAACTCCATTGATGCTGGTGAGATCTGGTGAGACTGCTCCAGGACTCTTTGCTGGTGTGGGGACTGCTCCGTACCATGCAGCTGCGCATCGCCAAAGCTCACTTTGCAGCTGCAGACTCTGCCGTGGCCTGGCAGAACGCTATACACTGATATTCACTCCCCCTGCACATTGTCTCCACGCAACAGGTAGACCCCTGAGAAAGGCTATCATTGTAATTTACACACACTTATGGAAATGCGTACTGACTTGACAGCGGTGCCACACGCCGGCCTAGGTTACCATTTCCTAAGGGTACAGCTAGACCAAACCAATAGCATCGACGATCACGCGACAGGTTGACGACGTGCGTGCAGGACTGTGACTCATCTCCAGGTTCAGGTAAGTTAAAGATCTCCAGAGCTCAAAACGAAAAACGGACGAGCGACAGGATGACGGCGAAGCGTGCATTGGCCCTTTATGAAGTACCTGAAAACCTAAACACCTCCTGGAACAACATCAGGTACATGAACCACCATGAAACAAACCAAGGGACCACAGCAACCAATCAACAGTTTAACAATAGCAGGTACGTTTTCACCTCCCTGGCGCGCGTCCTTCGTTGGCCAGGACGCGCGCCAGGGAGTCCTGGCCCCCTGCTGAAGAAACAATTCAACTGAATCCCTGTGACTACAAGGGGCACACACACACACGCACATATATATATATATATATACATACAATTATCAAGAGACGCACATAGAACTGTTGCATTCCATTTTTGATAATTACTGCGTATGCTTTGCCCTTTTTGCAGCAAGCGTTCTCAGGTGAAGTTGCAAACTCTTCGACGCGGAAAAGTGGCGACACATGAAGTGACCAGGAGATGAAACATCGAAAATGAAAACAAAACAATCTATCCAGATGCTGGTGGAATCACCGTGGAATCATTGATCAGTTCCATCAGCCTGGCAGGATGCGCGAAGAAGCTGAGGACTTTGTGTCTTTGAAGCAACCAGTGATATTCCTTTTGGCCCAAGAGCCACACACGGGGATAGCCACGAGAAGGATGCGCTTGCATAGCATTTGTTTTCGTGACGGTTCTCTGACCAAAACCTGCAGTGCAAAGCAAAAGGTCTGAGAACCAATGCTATGTCACTCCGAATTGCTGAGTCGGTGCTGGCACGGACCCTCCGCTGCTTGGTGCTGCGGATCCGCTATGCCAGCTTCGAAGAGGGGAAGGCTCGGTTTAGAACCCAGAGTTTGTGATGGAAAAGGACTGACTGGATGACGTTCAATGACCTTCTGTTTCTCCCAGGCAGGTGAAAGAGGGGCTATCGAAAGATTTTGGGATAATAATGGATAACAGATTTGTGTGAAGTTGTCCACTCTTGGACTTAAATAGAATGATAGACACAGAATTTACGGCAGCTTATGCTAATCCTGGTCAAGGCCGCCTTGAAGCTTTCAGCGAGCTGGCAAGGCGGGCATTGCTGTCATCGTCCCACACGTAATTTGTGCCCCACTGAGTTTTTCACAACCAAGCCAAAATATGCTGAAATCCATGAAGTGGATCGTGGGCCTCAAGCAATCTTCATGTGTTCTCGTCAGATTTTGCCAGGAACACTGACACTAGGAACGGTCTGGTTTTTCGAGTGCAGGTATTGTGGTTTCTCTTTTCATGTTTGATGTGTTCATACGCATCACACCCTCCATCGCCGCCTTCATGATTTTCATGCCGATGGAACCGTGCGGCTCTGACGCTTTCCGGGAATCGTGCGGCTTTGGTGGCGTGGTGGAGGGACACAACAGATCTCCACACACTCAACAGTCCTTGGCTTCGTCGCAAAACGGGTAGCGCATTTCGGTGCTTCGTGATCTGTGAGCATGTTGTCTTGTGGTGTCAGTCTTGGAAGGTGGCTTCGTTGCATATTGACTAAATCAATCAGGACTTGGGGCTGAGATGTTTGATGATTGTTGGATATTTTTGAACTTTCATGATTCATGACGGTCTGCAGTTGGTGTGCACTGGTAGCATGTACAACCAATGTAGCAACACAACCAGCAACAAAAGGGTGTACCTCAATGCTCAATGTAGTGCAAACCAATGGATATGCCGACTCAACAGCACACGACCGATCGTCCACCAAGTGCGGACCTTCTCTCACTCCATGGCAGCCACGTGAAGGCTAAACAAGGGGCCCCTTCATTGGGCCGAGAGGTGACCGGTTGACCGGAGCATGAACTCACATGTGTCCTCATGTTCGTGACTCTCAAGTTCATGAACTGCATCTCCAAAATTTTCTTTTGAGTTCATGATCCTCCTACCGAGCACCTGAGAGGGAGTGGTCCTCGAAGCTTGTCGCTGCTTCTTGGCCGAAACGATGAAGTTCGGATCGAACTTGAGCTGCCAAGCGCGGTGGCGCAAAAAGAAAGTCAGACTGTCTCTGCAGTCGCCCTTCTTTTTTGTGAGCGCGTCACCTAAGTTCTAGTCGCTCGCAAGCCAAATCAACTTGGTGAGGCAGAATCGAATGGCCTGCTTCAATTGGTATGCCTGTATGGCAGCGCGCATGTTCGACAAACCCAGCAGCGGTGATTCGTTCACCATGACCGAATCGAACCCTCCTTTCGAATCGGTCCCAAGCACACCAGGGACCAACCGGACCTGAGAGTCCGCAAGGCTCAGCAAATCCCGGCCCTTGAAGATGGAGCCGGTGCCGTGCATGCCTGCCCATAGCAGTCTGGTTCTATAGACCACATCCTCTGTTTCAACAATCGCCTGCATTTCGGCATCGTTGGTGCCGATCGCCACCCGTTTCAGC
>CAXIQD010000397.1:0-11000 GCA_964030785.1 Siderastrea siderea | reverse complement strand
TAAAGATCGTTTCTGAGCTGGTTGCAGAATGAGAGTGTTCCTTGACGATATAAACCTGTATAAACTCGAGGATACAAATAATCTTTTATTCGACCTATTCAATGGCAAGAAAAGTTGATATCTCGGAATTATATTCTATATTCCTCTAAAAGTCTAACTCATTGTGAAAATTCGAATATATTTCAAATGACGCTCACCTTTTTCACAGGATGTTTATGTGTGGCCGCCATACTCGGCTTTTCTGTCGACACAAAATGGGCCATTCCATGTAATGTCTGCAACTCCCCCCTCCCCCCTCCCCCCGCCCCTTGAGGTACAGGAAAATCCTAGAGGGAGGGAGTTTCAAAGGTCATTTATGAAGGAGTAGTTATGTCGGTTCCCTTGATCTCTCAAAAACATCTCCCTTTTTAGTGTAATGGGGTGCAGACCTTAAATGGAATGGCCCAATATTAATGGCGTCCAACTGCATAAGACATGGTTTAGAATCTGTTCAAGAAATTAAAGATCAATACTGTACCTTTATGTAAGAGAAGGTAGCTCTGCATCGAATACTACAACTCTTCAACCACTGGAATAAAAAAAAAACTATCCATGTTTTCCTTTCTGGCGCACATAAACAACGCGGACATAACCAGCAAATAAACACTCCACGAAAGAACCACTAGTCGGCAATGCAACCATGTTAGATCCACCAAGCGTCCCGAACTTCTAATTTACATATCCGAACTTCTAATTTACATATCGTTACTTGACAGACATGCGTGTCACCATTTACCAAAAGTTACTCACGTTTCACCCTGTTTGCCCTCATTGACCCCAAGTTACCCACATTTTACACTGGTTTACCCTCATTTAACCCAAGTTACCCACGTTTAACCCTGTTTACCCTAATTTAACCCAAGTTACCCACGTTTCACCCCGTTTACCCTCATTTAACCCAAGTTACCCATGTTTCACCCTGTTTACCCTCGTTTACCCCAAGTTACCCACGTTTCACCCTGTTTACCCTCGTTTAACCCAAGTTACCCACGTTTAACCCCGTTTACCCTCATTTAACCCAAGTTACCCATGTTTCACCCTGTTTACCCTCGTTTACCCCAAGTTACCCACGTCTCACCCTGTTTACCCTCGTTTACCCCAAGTTAGCCACGTTTCACCCTGTTTACCCTCGTTTACCCAAGTTACCCACGTTTCACCCTGTTTACCCTCGTTTACCCCAAGTTACCCACGTTTCACCCTGTTTACCCTCGTTTACCCAAAGTTACCCACGTTTCACCCTGTTTAACCTCGTTTACCCCAAGTTACCCACGTTTCACACTGTTTACCATTGTTTAACCCAAGTTACCCACGTTTCACCCCGTTTACCCTCATTTACCACCAGTTACCCACGTTTAGCCCTTTTTCCCCTCGTTTACCCGAAGTTACCCACGTTTCACCCTGTTTACCCTCGTTAAACCCAAGTTACCCATGTTTCACCCCGTTTACCCTCATTTAACCCAAGTTATCCATGTTTCACCATGTTTACCCTCGTTTACACCAAGTTACCCACATTTCACCCTGTTTACCATTGTTTAACAAAAGTTACCCACGTTTCACCCTGTTTACCCTCATTTAAACCCCAGTTACCCACGTTTCACCCTGTTTACGCTCGTTTACCCCAAGTTACCCACGTTTCACCCTGTTTACCCTCGTTTAACCCAAGTTACCCACGTTTCACCCTGTTTTAACCCTCGTTTACCCCAAGTTACCCACTTTTAACACTGTTTACCCTCGTTTACCCCCAGTTACCCACGTTTCACCCCGTTTACCCTCATTTAACCCAAGTTAGCCACGTTTCACAATGTTTACCCTCGTTTACCCCAAGTTAGCCACGTTTCACCCTGTTTACCATTGTTTAACCCAAGTTACCCACGTTTCACCTCGTTTACTCTCATTTACCACAAGTTACCCACGTTTCACCCTTTTTACCCTCATTTACCACCAGTTACCCACGTTTCACCCTGTTTACACTCGTTGAACCCAAGTTACCCATGTTTCACCCTGTTTACCCTCGTTTACCCCAAGTTACCCACGTTTCACCCTGTTTACCCTCATTTAACCCAAGTTACCCACGTTTTACGCTGTTTACCCTCATTTACCCGAAGTTACCCACGTTTGTCCCTGTTTACCCTCATTTAACCCAAGTTACCCACGTGTCACCCTGTTTACCCTCATTTACCACAAGTTACCCACGCTTCACCCTCTTTACCCTCATTTAACGCAAGTTGCCCAAGTTTCACCCCGTTTACCCTCATTTACCCAAAGTTACCCACGTTTCACCCCGTTTACCCTCATTTAACCCAAGTTACCCACGTTTCACCCTGTTTACCCTCATTTACCCCAAGTTACCCACGTTTCACCCTGTTTACGCTAATTTAACCCAAGTTACCCACGCTTCACCCTGTTTACCCTCGTTTACCCCAAGTTACCCACGTTTCACCCTGTTTACGATCGTTTACCCCAAGTTATCAACGTTTCACCCTGTTTAACCTCGTTTACCCCAGTTACCCACGTTTCACCGTGTTTACCATTGTTTAACCCAAGTTACCCACGTTTCACCCCGTTTACCCTCATTTACCACCAGTTACCCACGTTTAGACCTTTTTACCCTCGTTTACCCCAAGTTACCCACGTTTCACCTTGTTTACCCTCGTTAAACCTAAGTTACCCATGTTTCACCCCGTTTACCCTCATTTACCACCAGTTACCCACGATTAGCCCTTTTTACCCTCGTTTACCCCAAGTTACCCACGTTTCACCCTGTTTACCCTCGTTAAACCCAAGTTACCCATGTTTCACCCCGTTTACTATCATTTAACCCAAGTTATCCACGTTTCACCAAGTTTACCCTCGTTTACACCAAGTTACCCACATTTCACCCTGTTTACCATTGTTTAACCCAAGTTACCCACGTTTCACCCTGTTTACCCTCGTTTACCCCAAGTTACCCACGTTTCACCCTGTTTACCCTCGTTTAACCCAAGTTACCCACGTTTTACCCCGTTTACCCTCGTTTACCCCAAGTTACAAACGTTTCACCCTGTTTTAACCCTCGTTTACCCCAAATAGTCCATGGGCCAAGGCCCCCAAAATAGGGTATTTCTTACCACTCAGAGGGACAAATGCTATCATTTATTTTTGGAAACCTCTATTCCTCTAGTTTATTTTAGTATGTGATAGCAATGCTAAAAGAGTAGCTTAAGTGCCTAAATCACGTGATGAAATGACGTCACTGATGTGAACAAAAAATGGCTATATTTCCCGGATTTTGGTCATCTTTCGACTATTTCATAAGTTGCTGTTGGTTTTAAGCTCACTATGCTTTGAAAAGATGGCATACAAGGTACCTAGATGATAGTTTAAGAGAAGACAAATAAATATAACGCTATTGTAACTCGGTTTCCATGGTAACGCGTCACAAACTGAACTAAGACAATGCAAGAGATATCAACGGCTAATTGGTCAATATGTTTTCTGAAATAAAATAACTTGCATTTCTCTCTGTAGTTAAGTTTCTGAAGGGATCGCATTTCATAAACATCAGATCAGGCTGTTTTTTTATTAACTCACTTGATCTCTTATTCGTCTTCATCTTCCTGGTCATCATCTGAGAAAGCATCGTCAGCTGCATCCTCCTCTCGTCGGTTTGTACAGTCCTGCAACCGGCATAAATCCGTGCACTTAAGGCCATTGGTAAGGCAGGTACAGCCTGGTAGCTTGCAGATTCTCGAACACTGACAAGATAGCAACTCCAGAACGGCTTGGGGAGCTGGTTCACCACTCATCCAATCAATGGTAAGTTTGCCGTCCTCCAGACACCAGCCAGACCCAACAGGTGAAGGTACTTGAGGGCAGCTCTGCAGACTTCTTTTCCAGATCGCTGCTTGGTAGTTTGCCCGAAGTGAGTGCTTTCGCAGACAATCAGCACAGGGTGGAAGTTGGTTCGAGTCAAGTTTGCCTTTCTTTGCACAGAAGAGCCGATAGCGTAGTTCATTCACATCATTGGTTCCTGGATTTGAACTGTAAAGCTTACACGTGAATTCCTGAAGCCTTTCGAACAACTCACTGGAGACCTCCCACTGCATACCAAGCTGCTTGAAAAGGTCTTGGAAAGATTTGTGTCGCTTAATGAGTTTTAACGCGGTTATCTTCCCCTTTCCAGCAAACGCACTAACGCTGTCACACCCTGTATAAGCATGCAAACCAATAAGACATTTGCATACCTCTGGTCCATGCAGCTGAACCGCCATAGATGCTGGAATAAAGCTCTTAAAAGTTAGGCAGAGTATTCTTGTGTCGGCCTCTTCTTGCGTTGATCGGAGATCTTCCCTTGTAATGACACTTCCTTGGGAGACTTGGTAGCATTGGTCTTCAGTCGTGACAAAAAGTGTCTTTCCGGAAAGTTTAGCTACATATCTGTCTTTCTGCCACTGCTCTGCAATAAATGCAATGAAATGCTCTTGTTCGTGGGGTTTGACAAAAATGTTCTTTATCTTTAGTGACTGGTTCAGGACTTCGTAGACGGTTGACAAATCAGTGGCAGGCGCGTCGATAGTTGGTAGATATCCTATGCTGTCTTTGGAGACTTCCACCTCACTGCGTACAGCAATGTTAAACCCGGTCCAACCGCTGACTTTCTGCTTCTCAGCGGCATGAAGCCGCACTAGTATCCAAAGCAAGTTCTTTTTCCGTGAATTTGCTTCTATTTCGGATGACGTGACTTCTACAAATGTTCTCGGGGGAGGACCACAGCGCTCTCCTGCATTATAGACAGGAAGGTCGGTGTCATTTAGCACTTCTACACTTCTTTGCTTGGTTTTTGCTACGTTGGGTGCAACTTCATCTGGAGGAAGGTGTGGACCATAATGTCTGGCTTGTATGGCAATGCCGTTCACCCTATGAGAAGTACCTTTGCCAGATAGGGTTTCTTCCAATCGGTCAATGTTGTCCCAGGCGAGCGTCGTGCTAATGTAGGGCTGAATATTGTCAGGTAAAGGAACAGCATTTTCTGGCGTCGATGCCAGTTTTTGTAGACACAAGGCGGTGTTCAATTCTTCAATCTGTGAGTAGGCTATCCCGTGTCCACAGCGATTTATCATTTGAATGAGCTCGACGTTATTGGTGAGTGATTTAACAGCGTAGGGCAATAGTATATGCTTAGGTGGCTTCTGCTGTCCCCGCTTACAGTGAAAATCATATCCTGTCCAATAGAGTTCATAAGACGTTGTACTCTTGGTTGACAAGACTCTTGTGAATTCGCTGTGTTTCCAGTTAAAAGAGTACATAAAAACGCTCTGACTTCATCTGGAAATTTAATCGCACTTTCAGTAAGCTCAGACGGTTGTGGAGGCCATGACATTTTGTGCTCGTTAGAGCGTATTGCTTTTCGAATGTCCAGGGCAACTCTTTGAATATTCTCAATTTTTGAAAGTTCACTTGTGCACTGTTGCTCTTGTGATAGCTGTGCTACTTCCTTGGCCAGCTGAAGTTTTGAGAGATTCTCTGGAATAATGAACAGCCTGTTATTATCTAGCAAATCTTCAAAGTGCAGTAATCCTCCGAATTCTGATTCAAGCTTTCTACGAAAATGTGTTTTGGTTGACTCCTTAATTTCTTTTGCTCCCAAGTCCTGCATAAACGACAGCAGAGTATTTGTTAAGTCGGTCATTTTCACTAATTTAGGCTTCTCCAGTATACTAGACCTAACATGGTCAAAAAGCATTTCATACGCCTTAGACTCGAGGCGTGCGTACTCTTCATCTGACGATGCTGCAGTTGTTTCATTAGAGGTTCCGCTGTGTAAGTGTGGCCGAGTGTAATCCCTGTAACAAGATTTGTGATAGCAGGCCTCAGCCGCGACTAATTCTCGTGATACTATAGCTAAGATCCTGCTATCATTATTAACTATAGCGATTCTCCTTACAGTTTCATCAGCACGCAGTTCCGAACATTGAATCAATACCTCTCGACTTCTACTTCCTCTTGGGTATTTGCTATTCTTTCTGCAAAATATGCAAACGCGTTCGTACGTTGTGCTCGTGCTGGGTGCACCTCGGATAGAAAATCTCCTGTCTACGGCATCAGAGTCACTGGCATCGTCCTCGGTCTTCTTACACTCTTTAGAAATTTTATCCAAATCCCTTTTCAGAGTAAAAATGCTCCGACATTTTCTATGATACAAAACGTTGGGAATTTCACCATCCTTCAAAGTTTTAGAAACGTCCAGTAGTGGTTTGTGATCCCGAATTTCGGCAGCTCGCAAAAGTGTTGCCCACGATTCAGTGTTTTGCGGGGATGTCAGCTCTCTAGAATTATCGTTGCTACAGTGTATAATACACCTTCTTTCTCCACATGGACGTTTCCTTAGGCCCCCAAGATCATCGTTTTCTGTTCTTTTTTCCCCTCCTAATCGTTTGAACATAGAATGACCAAAGCGTCTTTCAGTTAATATTTTCGAACTACTCAAGTTGAACATTCTAGAAGGTCTGTAAGTTTAGATGTTTTTCGTTGAAATTATCATCAAATGTGCTCTATTTTCCAAATAAAAAACTACTTAAAGCACTTATTGGTATATTTAACCAGAAAAAATGTTTATATTAAAGATCGGAAGGTTTTTAAACCCAATAAAACCGGAAAGCAAAAGTACGAACTTACCAGACGCATGAGCCGCCATCTTGGATTTTCCCATGATTCCTAGCGATTTCCAAAGATAACTATTTGCTGAATTTTATATCTTAGATAAGCCATTTCGAAAACATGAGACCCCAAAAATAACAAGAGCAATGCCATGTATTTATTATTTAAGGAAAGGGTGCAAAGGAATATCGATAAACGAATTTAAATATATGATTTGTTTTAAGCCTCGTTCTCACGTTTGGGCGCCATTTTGGAAAAAAAAGCATTGAAAATTATACCTTAAAGCTACTCCTGTGCGATTGCTATCATTCAAATATTGAAACACCTTCGCCCAAGCTTTAAAATGATACCACTCACAATTTGTCCCTCGAGGTGGTAAGAACTCAGTGGCCTGGCCCATGGACTAAAATTACCCACGTTTCACCCTGTTTAAACTCGTTTACCCCAAGTTAGCCATGTTTTACCCTGTTTACCCTCGTTTACCCCATGTTACCCACGTTTCACCCTGTTTACCATTGTTTAACCAAAGTTATCCACGTTTCACCCCGTTTACTCTCATTTACCACCAGTTACCCACGTTTCACCCTGTTTACCCTCGTTTACCACCAGTTTCCCACGTTTTACCCTGTTTACCCTCGTCGAACGCAAGTTACCCACGTTTCACCCCGTTTACCCTCATTTAACCCAAGTAACCCACGTTTTACCCTGTTTACCCTCGTTTACCCCAAGTTACCCACGTTTCACCCTTTTTACCCTCATTTAACCCAAGTTACCCACGTTTCAACCTGTTTACCCTAATTTAACCCAAGTTACCCACGTATCACCCCGTTTACCCTCATTTAACCCAAGTTACCCAAGTTTCACCCTGTTTACCCTCATTTAACCCCAGGCTACCCACGTTTCCCCCTGTTTACCCTCGTTTATCCCCAAGTTACCCACGTTTCACCCTGTTTACCCTCGTTTAACCCAAGTTACCCACGTTTTACCCCGTTTACCCTCGTTTACCCCAAGTTACCCACGTTTCATCCTGTTTTAACCTTTGTTTACCCCAAATTACCCACGTTTCACCCTGTTTAAACTCGTTTACCCCAAGTTAGCCATGTTTTAACCCTGTTTACCCTCGTTTACCCCAAATTACCCACGTTTCACCCTGTTTACCACTGTTTAACCCAAGTTATCCACGTTTCACCCCGTTTACTCTCATTTACCACCAGTTACCCATGTTTCACCCTGTTTACCCTCGTTTACCCCAAGTTACCCTCGTTTCACCCTTTTTACCCTCATTTAACCCAAGTTACCCACGTTTCACCCTGTTTACCCTAATTTAACCCAAGTTACCCACGTATCACCCCGTTTACCCTCATTTAACCCAAGTTACCCAAGTTTCACCCTGTTTACCCTCATTTAACCCCAGGCTACCCACGTTTCACCCTGTTTACCCCCGTTTACCCCCAAGTTACCCACGTTTCACCCTGTTTACCCTCGTTTAACCCAAGATACCCACGTTTTACCCCGTTTACCCACGTTTACCCAAAGTTACCCACGTTTCACCCTGTTTTAACCCTCGTTTCCCCCAAATTACCCACGTTTCACCCTGTTTAAACTCGTTTACCCCAAGTTAGCCATGTTTTACCCTGTTTACCCTCGTTTACCCCATGTTACCCACGTTTCACCTGTTTACCATTGTTTAACCAGAGTTATCCACGTTTCACCCCGTTTACTCTCACTTACCACCAGTTACCCACGTTTCACCCTGTTTACCCTCGTTTACCACCAGTTTCCCACGCTTTACCCTGTTTACCCTCGTCGAACCCAAGTTACCCACGTTTCACCCCGTTTACCCTCATTTAACCCAAGTAACCCACGTTTTACCCTGTTTACCCTCGTTGAACCCAAGTTACCCACGTTTCACCCCATTTACCCTCATTTAACCCAACTTACCCACGTTTTACCCTGTTTACCCTCGTTTACCCCAGGTTACCCACGTTTCACCCTTTTTACCCTCATTTAACCCAAGTTACCCACGTTTCACCCCGTTTACCCTCATTTACCTCCAGTTGCCCACGTTTAGCCCTGTTTACCCTCATTTACCCGAAGTTACCCACTTTTCACCCTGTTTACCCTCGCTTAACCCAAGTTACCCACGTTTCAGCCTGTTTACCCTCATGTAACCCAAGTTACCCACGTTTCACCCTGTTTACCCTCATTTACCCCAGGCTACCCACGTTTCACCCTGTTTACCTCGTTTACCATCAGTTACCCACGTTTCACCCTGTTTACCCTCGTTGAACCCAAGTTACCCATGTTTCACCCCGTTTACCCTCATTTAACGCAAGTTACCCACGTTTCACCCTGTTTACCCTGGTTTACCCTAAATTACCCACGTTTCACCCTGTTTACCCTCGTTTACCCCAGTTACCAACGTTTCACCCTGCTTACCATTCTTTAACCCAAGTTAGCCACGTTTCACCCTGCTTACCCTTTTTTAACCCCAGACACCCACGTTTCACCCTGTTTACGCTCGTTTACCCCAAGTTACCCACGTTTCACCGCGTTTATCCTCGTTTACCCCAAGTTACCCACCTTTCACCCTGTTTTAACTCTCCTTTACCCTAAGTTACACACGTTTCACCCTGTTTACCCTCGTTTTCCCCCAGTTACCCACGTTTGACCCCGTTTACCCTCATTCAACCCAAGTTACCCACGTTTCACCCTGTTTACCCTCGTTTAAGCCAAGGTACCCACGTTTCACCCTGTTTACCCTCGTTTACCCCAAGTTACCCACGTTTTACCCCGTTTACCCCTTTTTAACCCAAGTTACCCACGTTTCACCCTGTTTAACCCTCGTTTAACCCAAGTTTCACCGTTTTTACCCTCGTTTACCCCAAGTTACCCACGTTTCACCCTGTATACCCTCGTTTACCCCAAGTTACCCACGTTTCACTCTGTTTAACCTCGTTTACCCCAAGTTACCCACGTTTCACCTTTTTACCATTTTTTAACACAAGTTACCCGCGTTTCACCCCGTTTACTCTCATTTACCTCCAGTTGCCCACGTTTACCCGTTTTTGCCCTCGTTTACCCCAAGTTACCCACGTTATACCCTGTTTACCCTCGTTAAGCCCAAGTTACCCATGTTTCACCCCGTTTACCCTCATACAACCCAAGTTATCCACGTTTCACCATCTTTACCCTCGTTTACACCAAGTTACCCACATATCACCCTGTTTGCCATTGTTTAAACCAAGTTACACACGTTTCACCCTGTTTACCCTCACTTAACCCCAGTTACCCATGTTTCACACTGTTTACCCTCGTTTACCCAAAGTTACCCACGTTGTACCCTGTTTACCCTCGTTAAACCTAAGTTACCCACGTTTCACCCCGTTTACCCTCCTTTACCCCAAGTTACCCACGTTTCACCCTGTTTTAACCCTCGTTTACCCCAAGTTACCCACGGTTCACCCTGTTTACCCTCGTTTACCCCCAGTTACCCACGTTTCACCCCGTTTACCCTCATTTAACCCAAGTTACCCACAATTCACCCATTTACCCTCGTTTACCCCAAGTTAAAAACGTTTCACCCTGTTTACCCTCGTTTAAGCCAAGCTACCCACGTTTCACCCTGTTTACCCTCGTTTACCCCAAGTTACACACGTTTCACCCTGTTTACTCTCGTTTACCCCAAGTTACCCACGTTTCACTCTGTTTAACCTCGTTTACCCCAAGTTACCCACGTTTCACCCTGTTTACCATTTTTTAACCCAAGTTACCCGCATTTCACCCCGTTTACTCTCATTTACCTCCAGTTGCCCACGTTTACCCCTTTTTGCTATCGTTTACCCCAAGTTGCCCACGTTTTACCCTGTTTACCCTCGTTAAGCCCAAGTTACCCATGTTTCACCCTGTTACCCTCATTTAACCAAGTTATCCACGTTTCACCATTTTTACCCTCGTTTACACCAAGTTACCCACATTTCACCCTGTTTGCCATTGTTTAACCCAAGTTACACACGTTTCACCCTGTTTACCCTCACTTAACCCCAGTTACCCATGTTTCACCCTGTTTACCCTCGTATACCCCAAGTTACCCACGTTTCACCCTGTTTACCCTCGTTAAACCCAAGTTACCCACGTTTCACGCCGTTTACCCTCCTTTACCCCAAGTTACCCACGTTTCACCCTGTTTTAACCCTCGTTTACCCAAGTTACCCAC
Organism: Siderastrea siderea; assembly: GCA_964030785.1. Taxonomy (NCBI): domain Eukaryota; kingdom Metazoa; phylum Cnidaria; class Anthozoa; order Scleractinia; family Rhizangiidae; genus Siderastrea; species Siderastrea siderea. The sequence goes on along the minus strand of CAXIQD010000397.1, from coordinate 109 downwards.
GGTTCACCCTGTTTACCCTCGTTTACCCCCAGTTACCCACGTTTCATCACCCCGTTTACCCTCATTTAACCCAAGTTACCCACAATTCACCCATTTTACCCTCGTTTAC